>CAKAIZ010000080.1:0-55667 GCA_916610145.1 Eristalis arbustorum | reverse complement strand
TGTGGGTTGGAAGATGAGCTATGGAAACCTTCAAAATTGCCCTACTAATCACCGCCAACTTTTTCCATCCCAGAGTCTCAGAGTCAATGGGTACATGCACGAAAACATCTCCACGCGTGTGGGTTGGAAAATGAGCTATGGAAGATGAGCTATGAGCTATGGTGCGCTACTACTCAACGCCAACTTTTTCCATCCCAGAGTCTCAGAGTCAATGGGTACATGCACGATAACATCTCCACGCGTGTGGGTTGGAAGATGAGCTATGGAAGATGAGCTATGAGCTATGGTGCCCTACTAATCACCGCCAACTTTTTCCATCCCAGAGTCTTAGAGTCAATGGGTACATGCACGATAATATCTCCACGCGTGTGGGTTTGAAGATGAGCTATGGAAGATGAGCTATGGAAGATGAGCTATGAGCTATGGTGCCCTACTAATCACCGCCAACTTTTTCCATCCCAGAGTCTTAGAGTCAATGGGTACATGCACGATAACATCTCCACGCGTGTGGGTTGGAAGATGAGCTATGGAAACCTTCAAAATTGCCCTACTAATCACCGCCAACTTTTTCCATCCCAGAGTCTTAGAGTCAATGGGTACATGCACGATAATATCTCCACGCGTGTGGGTTGGAAGATGAGCTATGGAAACCTTCAAAATTGCCCTACTGACCACGGCCAACTTTTTCCATCCCAGAGTCTCAGAGTCAATGGGTACATGCACGATAACATCACCACCCGTGTGGGTTGGAAGATGAGCTATGGAAACCTTCAAAATTGCCCTACTAATCACCGCCAACTTTTTCCATCCCAGAGTCTCAGAGTCAATGGGTACATGCACGAAAACATCTCCACGCGTGTGGGTTGGAAAATGAGCTATGGAAGATGAGCTATGAGCTATGGTGCCCTACTACTCAACGCCAACTTTTTCCATCCCAGAGTCTCAGAGTCAATGGGTACATGCACGATAACATCACCACCCGTGTGGGTTGGAAGATGAGCTATGGAAGATGAGCTATGAGCTATGGTGCCCTACTAATCACCGCCAAATTTTTCCATCCCAGAGTCTTAGAGTCAATGGGTACATGCACGATAACATCACCACCCGTGTGGGTTGGAAGATGAGCTATGGAAACCTTCAAAATTGCCCTTCTAATCACCGCCAACTTTTTCCATCCCAGAGTCTCAGAGTCAGTGGCTACATGCACGATAACATCTCCACGCGTGTGGGTTGGAAGATGAGCTATGAGCTATGGTGCCCTACTAATCACCGCCAACTTTTTCCATCCCAGAGTCTTAGAGTCAGTGGGTACATGCACGAAAACATCTCCACGCGTGTGGGTTGGAAGATGAGCTATATAAGATGAGCTATGAGCTATGGTGCCCTACTAATCACCGCCAACTTTTTCCATCCCAGAGTCTTAGAGTCAATGGGTACATGCACGATAATATCTCCACGCGTGTGGGGTTGGAAGATGAGCTATGGAAACCTTCAAAATTGCCCTACTGACCACGGCCAACTTTTTCCATCCCAGATTCTTAGAGTCAATAGGTACATGCACGATAACATCTCCACGCGTGTGGGTTGGAAGATGAGCTATGAGCTATGGTGCCCTACTAATCACCGCCAACTTTTTCCATCCCAGAGTCTTAGAGTCAGTGGGTACATGCACGATAACATCTCCACGCGTGTGGGTTGGAAGATGAGCTATGGAAGATGAGCTATGAGCTATGGTGCCCTACTAATCACCGCCAACTTTTTCCATCCCAGAGTCTTAGAGTCAATGGGTACATGCGCGATAACATCACCACCCGTGTGGGTTGGAAGATGAGCTATGGAAACCTTCAAAATTGCCCTACTAATCACCGCCAAATTTTTCCATCCCAGAGTCTCAGAGTCAGTGGCTACATGCACGATAACATCTCCACGCGTGTGGGTTGGAAGATGAGCTATGAGCTATGGTGCCCTACTAATCACCGCCAACTTTTTCCATCCCAGAGTCTCAGAGTCAATGGGTACGTGCACGATAACATCACCACCCGTGTGGGTTGGAAGATGAGCTATGGAAGATGAGCTATGGAAGATGAGCTATGAGCTATGGTGCCCTACTAATCACCGCCAACTTTTTCCATCCCAGAGTCTTAGAGTCAGTGGCTACATGCACGATAACATCTCCACGCGTGTGGGTTGGAAGATGAGCTATGGAAGATGAGCTATGAGCTATGGTGCCCTACTAATCACCGCCAACTTTTTCCATCCCAGAGTCTCAGAGTCAATGGATACATGCACGAAAACATCTCCACGCGTGTGGGTTTGAAGATGAGCTATGAGCTATGGTGCCCTACTAATCACCGCCAACTTTTTCCATCCCAGAGTCTCAGAGTCAATGGGTACATGCACGATAACATCTCCACGCGTGTGGGTTGGAAGATGAGCTATGGAAGATGAGCTATGAGCTATGGTGCCCTACTAATCACCGCCAACTTTTTCCATCCCAGAGTCTTAGAGTCAATGGGTACATGCGCGATAACATCACCACCCGTGTGGGTTGGAAGATGAGCTATGGAAACCTTCAAAATTGCCCTACTAATCACCGCAAATTTTTCCATCCCAGAGTCTCAGAGTCAGTGGCTACATGCACGATAACATCTCCACGCGTGTGGGTTGGAAGATGAGCTATGAGCTATGGTGCCCTACTAATCACCGCCAACTTTTTCCATCCCAGAGTCTTAGAGTCAATGGGTACATGCACGATAATATCTCCACGCGTGTGGGTTGGAAGATGAGCTATGGAAACCTTCAAAATTGCCCTACTGACCACGGCCAACTTTTTCCATCCCAGATTCTTAGAGTCAATAGGTACATGCACGATAACATCTCCACGCGTGTGGGTTGGAAGATGAGCTATGAGCTATGGTGCCCTACTAATCACCGCCAACTTTTTCCATCCCAGAGTCTTAGAGTCAGTGGGTACATGCACGATAACATCTCCACGCGTGTGGGTTGGAAGATGAGCTATGGAAGATGAGCTATGAGCTATGGTGCCCTACTAATCACCGCCAACTTTTTCCATCCCAGAGTCTTAGAGTCAATGGGTACATGCGCGATAACATCACCACCCGTGTGGGTTGGAAGATGAGCTATGGAAACCTTCAAAATTGCCCTACTAATCACCGCCAAATTTTTCCATCCCAGAGTCTCAGAGTCAGTGGCTACATGCACGATAACATCTCCACGCGTGTGGGTTGGAAGATGAGCTATGAGCTATGGTGCCCTACTAATCACCGCCAACTTTTTCCATCCCAGAGTCTCAGAGTCAATGGGTACGTGCACGATAACATCACCACCCGTGTGGGTTGGAAGATGAGCTATGGAAGATGAGCTATGAGCTATGGTGCCCTACTAATCACCGCCAACTTTTTCCATCCCAGAGTCTTAGAGTCAGTGGCTACATGCACGATAACATCTCCACGCGTGTGGGTTGGAAGATGAGCTATGGAAGATGAGCTATGAGCTATGGTGCCCTACTAATCACCGCCAACTTTTTCCATCCCAGAGTCTCAGAGTCAATGGGTACATGCACGAAAACATCTCCACGCGTGAGGGTTTGAAGATGAGCTATGAGCTATGGTGCCCTACTAATCACCGCCAACTTTTTCCATCCCAGAGTCTCAGAGTCAATGGGTACATGCACGATAACATCTCCACGCGTGTGGGTTGGAAGATGAGCTATGAGCTATGGTGCCCTACTAATCACCGCCAACTTTTTCCATCCCAGAGTCTTAGAGTCGATGGGTACATGCACGATAACATCTCCACGCGTGTGGGTTGGAAGATGAGCTATGGAAGATGAGCTATGAGCTATGGTGCCCTACTAATCACCGCCAACTTTTTCCATCCCAGAGTCTCAGAGTCAATGGGTACATGCACGAAAACATCTCCACGCGTGTGGGTTGGAAAATGAGCTATGGAAGATGAGCTATGAGCTATGGTGCCCTACTAATCACCGCCAACTTTTTCCATCCCAGAGTCTCAGAGTCAATGGGTACATGCACGAAAACATCTCCACGCGTGTGGGTTGGAAAATGAGCTATGGAAGATGAGCTATGAGCTATGGTGCCCTACTACTCAACGCCAACTTTTTCCATCCCAGAGTCTCAGAGTCAATGGGTACATGCACGATAACATCTCCACGCGTGTGGGTTGGAAGATGAGCTATGGAAGATGAGCTATGAAAGATGAGCTATGAGCTATGGTGCCCTACTAATCACCGCCAACTTTTTCCATCCCAGAGTCTTAGAGTCAATGGGTACATGCACGATAACATCTCCACGCGTGTGGGTTGGAAGATGAGCTATGGAAACCTTCAAAATTGCCCTACTAATCACCGCCAACTTTTTCCATCCCAGAGTCTTAGAGTCGATGGGTACATGCACGATAACATCTCCACGCGTGTGGGTTGGAAGATGAGCTATGGAAGATGAGCTATGAGCTATGGTGCCCTACTAATCACCGCCAACTTTTTCCATCCCAGAGTCTCAGAGTCAATGGGTACATGCACGAAAACATCTCCACGCGTGTGGGTTGGAAAATGAGCTATGGAAGATGAGCTATGAGCTATGGTGCCCTACTAATCACCGCCAACTTTTTCCATCCCAGAGTCTCAGAGTCAATGGGTACATGCACGAAAACATCTCCACGCGTGTGGGTTGGAAAATGAGCTATGGAAGATGAGCTATGAGCTATGGTGCCCTACTACTCAACGCCAACTTTTTCCATCCCAGAGTCTCAGAGTCAATGGGTACATGCACGATAACATCTCCACGCGTGTGGGTTGGAAGATGAGCTATGGAAGATGAGCTATGAGCTATGGTGCCCTACTAATCACCGCCAACTTTTTCCATCCCAGAGTCTTAGAGTCAATGGGTACATGCACGATAATATCTCCACACGTGTGGGTTGGAAGATGAGCTGTGGAAGATGAGCTATGAGCTATGGTGCCCTACTAATCACCGCCAACTTTTTCCATCCCAGAGTCTCAGAGTCAATGGGTACATGCACGATAACATCTCCACGCGTGTGGGTTGGAAGATGAGCTATGGAAGATGAGCTATGGAAGATGAGCTATGAGCTATGGTGCCCTACTAATCACCGCCAACTTTTTCCATCCCAGAGTCTTAGAGTCAGTGGGTACATGCACGATAACATCTCCACGTGTGTGGGTTGGAAGATGAGCTATGGAAGATGAGCTATGGAAGATGAGCTATGAGCTATGGTGCCCTACTAATCACCGCCAACTTTTTCCATCCCAGAGTCTCAGAGTCAATGGGTACATGCACGATAACATCTCCACGCGTGTGGGTTGGAAGATGAGCTATGGAAACCTTCAAAATTGCCCTACTAATCACCGCCAACTTTTTCCATCCCAGAGTCTTAGAGTCAGTGGGTACATGCACGATAACATCTCCACGCGTGTGGGTTGGAAGATGAGCTATGGAAACCTTCAAAATTGCCCTACTAATCACCGCCAACTTTTTCCATCCCAGAGTCTCAGAGTCAATGGGTACATGCACGAAAACATCTCCACGCGTGTGGGTTGGAAAATGAGCTATGGAAGATGAGCTATGAGCTATGGTGCCCTACTAATCACCGCCAACTTTTTCCATCCCAGAGTCTCAGAGTCAATGGGTACATGCACGATAACATCTCCACGCGTGTGGGTTGGAAGATGAGCTATGGAAGATGAGCTATGAGCTATGGTGCCCTACTAATCACCGCCAACTTTTTCCATCCCAGAGTCTTAGAGTCAATGGGTACATGCACGATAATATCTCCACGCGTGTGGGTTGGAAGATGAGCTATGGAAGATGAGCTATGAGCTATGGTGCCCTACTAATCACCGCCAACTTTTTCCATCCCAGAGTCTTAGAGTCAATGGGTACATGCACGATAACATCTCCACGCGTGTGGGTTGGAAGATGAGCTATGGAAACCTTCAAAATTGCCCTACTAATCACCGCCAACTTTTTCCATCCCAGAGTCTTAGAGTCAATGGGTACATGCACGATAATATCTCCACGCGTGTGGGTTGGAAGATGAGCTATGGAAACCTTCAAAATTGCCCTACTGACCACGGCCAACTTTTTCCATCCCAGAGTCTCAGAGTCAATGGGTACATGCACGATAACATCACCACCCGTGTGGGTTGGAAGATGAGCTATGGAAACCTTCAAAATTGCCCTACTAATCACCGCCAACTTTTTCCATCCCAGAGTCTCAGAGTCAATGGGTACATGCACGAAAACATCTCCACGCGTGTGGGTTGGAAAATGAGCTATGGAAGATGAGCTATGAGCTATGGTGCCCTACTACTCAACGCCAACTTTTTCCATCCCAGAGTCTCAGAGTCAATGGGTACATGCACGATAACATCACCACCCGTGTGGGTTGGAAGATGAGCTATGGAAGATGAGCTATGAGCTATGGTGCCCTACTAATCACCGCCAAATTTTTCCATCCCAGAGTCTTAGAGTCAATGGGTACATGCACGATAACATCACCACCCGTGTGGGTTGGAAGATGAGCTATGGAAACCTTCAAAATTGCCCTTCTAATCACCGCCAACTTTTTCCATCCCAGAGTCTCAGAGTCAGTGGCTACATGCACGATAACATCTCCACGCGTGTGGGTTGGAAGATGAGCTATGAGCTATGGTGCCCTACTAATCACCGCCAACTTTTTCCATCCCAGAGTCTTAGAGTCAGTGGGTACATGCACGAAAACATCTCCACGCGTGTGGGTTGGAAGATGAGCTATATAAGATGAGCTATGAGCTATGGTGCCCTACTAATCACCGCCAACTTTTTCCATCCCAGAGTCTTAGAGTCAATGGGTACATGCACGATAATATCTCCACGCGTGTGGGTTGGAAGATGAGCTATGGAAACCTTCAAAATTGCCCTACTGACCACGGCCAACTTTTTCCATCCCAGATTCTTAGAGTCAATAGGTACATGCACGATAACATCTCCACGCGTGTGGGTTGGAAGATGAGCTATGAGCTATGGTGCCCTACTAATCACCGCCAACTTTTTCCATCCCAGAGTCTTAGAGTCAGTGGGTACATGCACGATAACATCTCCACGCGTGTGGGTTGGAAGATGAGCTATGGAAGATGAGCTATGAGCTATGGTGCCCTACTAATCACCGCCAACTTTTTCCATCCCAGAGTCTTAGAGTCAATGGGTACATGCGCGACAACATCACCACCCGTGTGGGTTGGAAGATGAGCTATGGAAACCTTCAAAATTGCCCTACTAATCACCGCCAAATTTTTCCATCCCAGAGTCTCAGAGTCAGTGGCTACATGCACGATAACATCTCCACGCGTGTGGGTTGGAAGATGAGCTATGAGCTATGGTGCCCTACTAATCACCGCCAACTTTTTCCATCCCAGAGTCTCAGAGTCAATGGGTACGTGCACGATAACATCAACACCCGTGTGGGTTGGAAGATGAGCTATGGAAGATGAGCTATGGAAGATGAGCTATGAGCTATGGTGCCCTACTAATCACCGCCAACTTTTTCCATCCCAGAGTCTTAGAGTCAGTGGCTACATGCACGATAACATCTCCACGCGTGTGGGTTGGAAGATGAGCTATGGAAGATGAGCTATGAGCTATGGTGCCCTACTAATCACCGCCAACTTTTTCCATCCCAGAGTCTAAGAGTCAATGGGTACATGCACGAAAACATCTCCACGCGTGTGGGTTTGAAGATGAGCTATGAGCTATGGTGCCCTACTAATCACCGCCAACTTTTTCCATCCCAGAGTCTCAGAGTCAATGGGTACATGCACGATAACATCTCCACGCGTGTGGGTTGGAAGATGAGCTATGGAAGATGAGCTATGAGCTATGGTGCCCTACTAATCACCGCCAACTTTTTCCATCCCAAAGTCTTAGAGTCAATGGGTACATGCACGATAATATCTCCACGCGTGTGGGTTGGAAGATGAGCTATGAGCTATGGTGCCCTACTAATCACCGCCAACTTTTTCCATCCCAGAGTCTCAGAGTCAATGGGTACATGCACGATAACATCTCCACGCGTGTGGGTTGGAAGATGAGCAATGGAAGATGAGCTATGGAAGATGAGCTATGAGCTATGGTGCCCTACTAATCACCGCCAACTTTTTCCATCCCAGAGTCTCAGAGTCAATGGGTACATGCACGATAATATCTCCACGCGTGTGGGTTGGAAGATGAGCTATGAGCTATGGTGCCCTACTAATCACCGCCAACTTTTTCCATCCCAGAGTCTTAGAGTCGATGGGTACATGCACGATAACATCTCCACGCGTGTGGGTTGGAAGATGAGCTATGGAAGATGAGCTATGGAAGATGAGCTATGAGCTATGGTGCCCTACTAATCACCGGCAACTTTTTCCATCCCAGAGTCTCAGAGTCAATGGGTACATGCACGAAAACATCTCCACGCGTGTGGGTTGGAAAATGAGCTATGGAAGATGAGCTATGAGCTATGGTGCCCTACTACTCAACGCCAACTTTTTCCATCCCAGAGTCTTAGAGTCAATGGGTACATGCACGATAACATCTCCACGCGTGTGGGTTGGAAAATGAGCTATGGAAACCTTCAAAATTGAACTACTAATCACCGCCAACTTTTTCCATCCCAGAGTCTCAGAGTCAATGGGTACATGCACGATAACATCACCGCCCGTGTGGATTGGAAGATGAGCTATGGAAGCGTTCAAAATTGCCCTACTGACCACCGCCAACTTTTTCCATCCCAGAGTCTCAGAGTCAATGGGTACATGCACGATAACATCTCCACGCGTGTGGGTTGGAAGATGAGCTATGAGCTATGGTGCCCTACTAATCACCGCCAAATTTTTCCATCCCAGAGTCTCAGAGTCAATGGGTACATGCACGATAACATCTCCACGCGTGTGGGTTGGAAGATGAGCTATGGAAGATGAGCTATGAGCTATGGTGCCCTACTAATCACCGCCAACTTTTTCCATCCCAGAGTCTTAGAGTCAGTGGCTACATGCACGATAACATCTCCACGCGTGTGGGTTGGAAGATGAGCTATGGAAACCTTCAAAATTGCCCTACTAATCACCGCCAACTTTTTCCATCCCACAGTCTTAGAGTCAGTGGGTACATGCACGATAACATCTCCACGCGTGTGGGTTGGAAGATGAGCTATAAGCTATGGTGCCCTACTAATCACCGCCAACTTTTTCCATCCCAGAGTCTCAGAGTCAATGGGTACATGCACGATAACATCTCCACGCGTGTGGGTTGGAAGATGAGCTATGGAAGATGAGCTATGAGCTATGGTGCCCTACTACTCAACGCCAACTTTTTCCATCCCAGAGTCTCAGAGTCAATGGGTACATGCACGATAACATCTCCACGCGTGTGGGTTGGAAGATGAGCTATGGAAACCTTCAAAATTGCCCTACTGACCACGGCCAACTTTTTCCATCCGAGAGTCTTAGAGTCAATAGGTACATGCACGATAACATCTCCACGCGTGTGGGTTGGAAGATGAGCTATGGAAGATGAGCTATGAGCTATGGTGCCCTACTAATCACCGCCAACTTTTTCCATCCCAGAGTCTTAGAGTCAGTGGGTACATGCACGATAACATCTCCACGCGTGTGGGTTGGAAGATGAGCTATGGAAGATGAGCTATGAGCTATGGTGCCCTACTAATCACCGCCAACTTTTTCCATCCCAGAGTCTCAGAGTCAATGGGTACATGCACGATAACATCTCCACGCGTGTGGGTTGGAAGATGAGCTATGGAAGATGAGCTATGGAAGATGAGCTATGAGCTATGGTGCCCTACTAATCACCGCCAACTTTTTCCATCCCAGAGTCTCAGAGTCAATGGGTACATGCACGAAAACATCTCCACGCGTGTGGGTTGGAAAATGAGCTATGGAAGATGAGCTATGAGCTATGGTGCCCTACTAATCACCGCCAACTTTTTCCATCCCAGAGTCTCAGAGTCAATGGGTACATGCGCGATAACATCTCCACGCGTGTGGGTTGGAAGATGAGCTATGGAAGATGAGCTATGAGCTATGGTGCCCTACTAATCACCGCCAACTTTTTCCATCCCAGAGTCTCAGAGTCAATGGGTACATGCACGAAAACATCTCCACGCGTGTGGGTTGGAAAATGAGCTATGGAAGATGAGCTATGAGCTATGGTGCCCTACTAATCACCGCCAACTTTTTCCATCCCAGAGTCTCAGAGTCAATGGGTACATGCACGATAACATCACCACCCGTGTGGGTTGGAAGATGAGCTATGGAAGATGAGCTATGAGCTATGGTGCCCTACTAATCACCGCCAACTTTTTCCATCCCAGAGTCTTAGAGTCAATGGGTACATGCACGATAATATCTCCACGCGTGTGGGTTGGAAGATGAGCTATGAGCTATGGTGCCCTACTAATCACCGCCAACTTTTTCCATCCCAGAGTCTCAGAGTCAATGGGTACATGCACGATAACATCTCCACGCGTGTGGGTTGGAAGATGAGCTATGGAAGATGAGCTATGAGCTATGGTGCCCTACTACTCAACGCCAACTTTTTCCATCCCAGAGTCTCAGAGTCAATGGGTACATGCACGATAACATCACCACCCGTGTGGGTTGGAAGATGAGCTATGAGCTATGGTGCCCTACTAATCACCGCCAACTTTTTCCATCCGAGAGTCTTAGAGTCAATAGGTACATGCACGATAACATCACCACCCGTGTGGGTTGGAAGATGAGCTATGGAAACCTTAAAGATTGCCCTGCTGACCACCGCCAACTTTTTCCATCCCAGAGTCTTAGAGTCAGTGGCTACATGCACGATAACATCTCCACGCGTGTGGGTTGGAAGATGAGCTATGGAAGCGTTCAAAATTGCCCTACTGACCACCGCCAACTTTTTCCATCCCAGAGTCTCAGAGTCAAGGTACATGCACGATAACATCTCCACGCGTGTGGGTTGGAAGATGAGCTATGGAAGATGAGCTATGAGCTATGGTACATGCACGATAACATCTCCACGCGTGTGGGTTGGAAGATGAGCTATGGAAGATGAGCTATGAGCTATGGTGCCCTACTAATCACCGCCAACTTTTTCCATCCCAGAGTCTCAGAGTCAATGGGTACATGCACGATAACATCTCCACGCGTGTGGGTTGGAAGATGAGCTATGGAAGATGAGCTATGAGCTATGGTGCCCTACTAATCACCGCCAACTTTTTCCATCCCAGAGTCTTAGAGTCAATGGGTACATGCACGATAATATCTCCACGCGTGTGGGTTGGAAGATGAGCTATGAGCTATGGTGCCCTACTAATCACCGCCAACTTTTTCCATCCCAGAGTCTCAGAGTCAATGGGTACATGCACGATAACATCTCCACGCGTGTGGGTTGGAAGATGAGCTATGGAAGATGAGCTATGGAAGATGAGCTATGAGCTATGGTGCCCTACTAATCACCGCCAACTTTTTCCATCCCAGAGTCTCAGAGTCAATGGGTACATGCACGATAATATCTCCACGCGTGTGGGTTGGAAGATGAGCTATGAGCTATGGTGCCCTACTAATCACCGCCAACTTTTTCCATCCCAGAGTCTTAGAGTCGATGGGTACATGCACGATAACATCTCCACGCGTGTGGGTTGGAAGATGAGCTATGGAAGATGAGCTATGAGCTATGGTGCCCTACTAATCACCGCCAACTTTTTCCATCCCAGAGTCTCAGAGTCAATGGGTACATGCACGAAAACATCTCCACGCGTGTGGGTTGGAAAATGAGCTATGGAAGATGAGCTATGAGCTATGGTGCCCTACTAATCACCGCCAACTTTTTCCATCCCAGAGTCTCAGAGTCAATGGGTACATGCACGAAAACATCTCCACGCGTGTGGGTTGGAAAATGAGCTATGGAAGATGAGCTATGAGCTATGGTGCCCTACTACTCAACGCCAACTTTTTCCATCCCAGAGTCTCAGAGTCAATGGGTACATGCACGATAACATCTCCACGCGTGTGGGTTGGAAGATGAGCTATGGAAGATGAGCTATGAAAGATGAGCTATGAGCTATGGTGCCCTACTAATCACCGCCAACTTTTTCCATCCCAGAGTCTCAGAGTCAATGGGTACATGCACGATAACATCTCCACGCGTGTGGGTTGGAAGATGAGCTATGGAAACCTTCAAAATTGCCCTACTAATCACCGCCAACTTTTTCCATCCCAGAGTCTTAGAGTCGATGGGTACATGCACGATAACATCTCCACGCGTGTGGGTTGGAAGATGAGCTATGGAAGATGAGCTATGAGCTATGGTGCCCTACTAATCACCGCCAACTTTTTCCATCCCAGAGTCTCAGAGTCAATGGGTACATGCACGAAAACATCTCCACGCGTGTGGGTTGGAAAATGAGCTATGGAAGATAAGCTATGAGCTATGGTGCCCTACTAATCACCGCCAACTTTTTCCATCCCAGAGTCTCAGAGTCAATGGGTACATGCACGAAAACATCTCCACGCGTGTGGGTTGGAAAATGAGCTATGGAAGATGAGCTATGAGCTATGGTGCCCTACTACTCAACGCCAACTTTTTCCATCCCAGAGTCTCAGAGTCAATGGGTACATGCACGATAACATCTCCACGCGTGTGGGTTGGAAGATGAGCTATGGAAGATGAGCTATGAGCTATGGTGCCCTACTAATCACCGCCAACTTTTTCCATCCCAGAGTCTTAGAGTCAATGGGTACATGCACGATAATATCTCCACACGTGTGGGTTGGAAGATGAGCTATGGAAGATGAGCTATGGAAGATGAGCTATGAGCTATGGTGCCCTACTAATCACCGCCAACTTTTTCCATCCCAGAGTCTCAGAGTCAATGGGTACATGCACGATAACATCTCCACGCGTGTGGGTTGGAAGATGAGCTATGGAAGATGAGCTATGGAAGATGAGCTATGAGCTATGGTGCCCTACTAATCACCGCCAACTTTTTCCATCCCAGAGTCTTAGAGTCAGTGGGTACATGCACGATAACATCTCCACGTGTGTGGGTTGGAAGATGAGCTATGGAAGATGAGCTATGGAAGATGAGCTATGAGCTATGGTGCCCTACTAATCACCGCCAACTTTTTCCATCCCAGAGTCTCAGAGTCAATGGGTACATGCACGATAACATCTCCACGCGTGTGGGTTGGAAGATGAGCTATGGAAGATGAGCTATGAGCTATGGTACCCTACTAATCACCGCCAACTTTTTCCATCCCAGAGTCTCAGAGTCAATGGGTACATGCACGAAAACATCTCCACGCGTGTGGGTTGGAAAATGAGCTATGGAAGATGAGCTATGAGCTATGGTGCCCTACTAATCACCGCCAACTTTTTCCATCCCAGAGTCTCAGAGTCAATGGGTACATGCACGATAACATCTCCACGCGTGTGGGTTGGAAGATGAGCTATGGAAGATGAGCTATGGAAGATGAGCTATGGAAGATGAGCTATGAGCTATGGTGCCCTACTAATCACCGCCAACTTTTTCCATCCCAGAGTCTTAGAGTCAGTGGCTACATGCACGATAACATCTCCACGCGTGTGGGTTGGAAGATGAGCTATGGAAACCTTCAAAATTGCCCTACTAATCACCGCCAACTTTTTCCATCCCAGAGTCTTAGAGTCAGTGGGTACATGCACGATAACATCTCCACGCGTGTGGGTTGGAAGATGAGCTATGGAAACCTTCAAAATTGCCCTACTAATCACCGCCAACTTTTTCCATCCCAGAGTCTCAGAGTCAATGGGTACATGCACGAAAACATCTCCACGCGTGTGGGTTGGAAAATGAGCTATGGAAGATGAGCTATGAGCTATGGTGCCCTACTACTCAACGCCAACTTTTTCCATCCCAGAGTCTCAGAGTCAATGGGTACATGCACGATAACATCTCCACGCGTGTGGGTTGGAAGATGAGCTATGGAAGATGAGCTATGAGCTATGGTGCCCTACTAATCACCGCCAACTTTTTCCATCCCAGAGTCTTAGAGTCAATGGGTACATGCACGATAATATCTCCACGCGTGTGGGTTGGAAGATGAGCTATGGAAGATGAGCTATGGAAGATGAGCTATGAGCTATGGTGCCCTACTAATTACCGCCAACTTTTTCCATCCCAGAGTCTTAGAGTCAATGGGTACATGCACGATAATATCTCCACGCGTGTGGGTTGGAAGATGAGCTATGGAAACCTTCAAAATTGCCCTACTGACCACGGCCAACTTTTTCCATCCCAGAGTCTCAGAGTCAATGGGTACATGCACGATAACATCACCACCCGTGTGGGTTGGAAGATGAGCTATGGAAACCTTCAAAATTGCCCTACTAATCACCGCCAACTTTTTCCATCCCAGAGTCTCAGAGTCAATGGGTACATGCACGAAAACATCTCCACGCGTGTGGGTTGGAAAATGAGCTATGGAAGATGAGCTATGAGCTATGGTGCCCTACTACTCAACGCCAACTTTTTCCATCCCAGAGTCTCAGAGTCAATGGGTACATGCACGATAACATCACCACCCGTGTGGGTTGGAAGATGAGCTATGGAAGATGAGCTATGAGCTATGGTGCCCTACTAATCACCGCCAAATTTTTCCATCCCAGAGTCTTAGAGTCAATGGGTACATGCACGATAACATCACCACCCGTGTGGGTTGGAAGATGAGCTATGGAAACCTTCAAAATTGCCCTTCTAATCACCGCCAACTTTTTCCATCCCAGAGTCTCAGAGTCAGTGGCTACATGCACGATAACATCTCCACGCGTGTGGGTTGGAAGATGAGCTATGAGCTATGGTGCCCTACTAATCACCGCCAACTTTTTCAATCCCAGAGTCTTAGAGTCAGTGGGTACATGCACGAAAACATCTCCACGCGTGTGGGTTGGAAGATGAGCTATATAAGATGAGCTATGAGCTATGGTGCCCTACTAATCACCGCCAACTTTTTCCATCCCAGAGTCTTAGAGTCAATGGGTACATGCACGATAACATCACCACCCGTGTGGGTTGGAAGATGAGCTATGGAAACCTTCAAAATTGCCCTACTAATCACCGCCAACTTTTTCCATCCCAGAGTCTCAGAGTCAGTGGCTACATGCACGATAACATCTCCACGCGTGTGCGTTGGAAGATGAGCTATGAGCTATGGTGCCCTACTAATCACCGCCAACTTTTTCCATCCCAGAGTCTCAGAGTCAATGGGTACATGCACGATAACATCGCCACCCGTGTGGGTTGGAAGATGAGCTATGGAAGATGAGCTATGAGCTATGGTGCCCTACTAATCACCGCCAACTTTTTCCATCCCAGAGTCTTAGAGTCAGTGGCTACATGCACGATAACATCTCCACGCGTGTGGGTTGGAAGATGAGCTATGAGCTATGGTGCCCTACTAATCACCGCCAACTTTTTCCATCCCAGAGTCTCAGAGTCAATGGGTACATGCACGAAAACATCTCCACGCGTGTGGGTTGGAAGATGAGCTATGAGCTATGGTGCCCTACTAATCACCGCCAACTTTTTCCATCCCAGAGTCTCAGAGTCAATGGGTACATGCACGATAACATCTCCACGCGTGTGGGTTGGAAGATGAGCTATGGAAGATGAGCTATGAGCTATGGTGCCCTACTAATCACCGCCAACTTTTTCCATCCCAGAGTCTTAGAGTCAATGGGTACATGCACGATAATATCTCCACGCGTGTGGGTTGGAAGATGAGCTATGAGCTATGGTGCCCTACTAATCACCGCCAACTTTTTCCATCCCAGAGTCTCAGAGTCAATGGGTACATGCACGATAACATCTCCACGCGTGTGGGTTGGAAGATGAGCTATGGAAGATGAGCTATGAGCTATGGTGCCCTACTAATCACCGCCAACTTTTTCCATCCCAGAGTCTCAGAGTCAATGGGTACATGCACGATAATATCTCCACGCGTGTGGGTTGGAAGATGAGCTATGAGCTATGGTGCCCTACTAATCACCGCCAACTTTTTTCCATCCCAGAGTCTTATAGTCGATGGGTACATGCACGATAACATCTCCACGCGTGTGGGTTGGAAGATGAGCTATGGAAGATGAGCTATGAGCTATGGTGCCCTACTAATCACCGGCAACTTTTTCCATCCCAGAGTCTCAGAGTCAATGGGTACATGCACGAAAACATCTCCACGCGTGTGGGTTGGAAAATGAGCTATGGAAGATGAGCTATGAGCTATGGTGCCCTACTAATCACCGCCAACTTTTTCCATCCCAGAGTCTCAGAGTCAATGGGTACATGCACGAAAACATCTCCACGCGTGTGGGTTGGAAAATGAGCTATGGAAGATGAGCTATGAGCTATGGTGCCCTACTACTCAACGCCAACTTTTTCCATCCCAGAGTCTCAGAGTCAATGGGTACATGCACGATAACATCTCCACGCGTGTGGGTTGGAAGATGAGCTATGGAAGATGAGCTATGAAAGATGAGCTATGAGCTATGGTGCCCTACTAATCACCGCCAACTTTTTCCATCCCAGAGTCTTAGAGTCAATGGGTACATGCACGATAACATCTCCACGCGTGTGGGTTGGAAGATGAGCTATGGAAACCTTCAAAATTGCCCTACTAATCACCGCCAACTTTTTCCATCCCAGAGTCTCAGAGTCAATGGGTACATGCACGAAAACATCTCCACGCGTGTGGGTTGGAAAATGAGCTATGGAAGATGAGCTATGAGCTATGGTGCCCTACTACTCAACGCCAACTTTTTCCATCCCAGAGTCTCAGAGTCAATGGGTACATGCACGATAACATCTCCACGCGTGTGGGTTGGAAGATGAGCTATGGAAGATGAGCTATGAGCTATGGTGCCCTACTAATCACCGCCAACTTTTTCCATCCCAGAGTCTTAGAGTCAATGGGTACATGCACGATAATATCTCCACGCGTGTGGGTTGGAAGATGAGCTATGGAAGATGAGCTATGGAAGATGAGCTATGGAAGATGAGCTATGGAAGATGAGCTATGGAAGATGAGCTATGAGCTATGGTGCCCTACTAATCACCGCCAACTTTTTCCATCCCAGAGTCTCAGAGTCAATGGGTACATGCACGATAACATCTCCACGCGTGTGGGTTGGAAGATGAGCTATGGAAGATGAGCTATGGAAGATGAGCTATGAGCTATGGTGCCCTACTAATCACCGCCAACTTTTTCCATCCCAGAGTCTTAGAGTCATTGGGTACATGCACGATAACATCTCCACGCGTGTGGGTTGGAAGATGAGCTATGGAAGATGAGCTATGGAAGATGAGCTATGAGCTATGGTGCCCTACTAATCACCGCCAACTTTTTCCATCCCAGAGTCTCAGAGTCAATGGGTACATGCACGATAACATCTCCACGCGTGTGGGTTGGAAGATGAGCTATGGAAGATGAGCTATGAGCTATGGTGCCCTACTAATCACCGCCAACTTTTTCCATCCCAGAGTCTCAGAGTCAATGGGTACATGCACGAAAACATCTCCACGCGTGTGGGTTGGAAAATGAGCTATGGAAGATGAGCTATGAGCTATGGTGCCCTACTAATCACCGCCAACTTTTTCCATCCCAGAGTCTCAGAGTCAATGGGTACATGCACGATAACATCTCCACGCGTGTGGGTTGGAAGATGAGCTATGGAAGATGAGCTATGAGCTATGGTGCCCTACTAATCACCGCCAACTTTTTCCATCCCAGAGTCTTAGAGTCAGTGGGTACATGCACGATAACATCTCCACGCGTGTGGGTTGGAAGATGAGCTATGGAAACCTTCAAAATTGCCCTACTAATCACCGCCAACTTTTTCCATCCCAGAGTCTTAGAGTCAGTGGGTACATGCACGATAACATCTCCACGCGTGTGGGTTGGAAGATGAGCTATGGAAACCTTCAAAATTGCCCTACTAATCACCGCCAACTTTTTCCATCCCAGAGTCTCAGAGTCAATGGGTACATGCACGAAAACATCTCCACGCGTGTGGGTTGGAAAATGAGCTATGAGCTATGGTGCCCTACTACTCAACGCCAACTTTTTCCATCCCAGAGTGTCAGAGTCAATGGGTACATGCACGATAACATCTCCACGCGTGTGGGTTGGAAGATGAGCTATGAGCTATGGTGCCCTACTAATCACCGCCAACTTTTTCCATCCCAGAGTCTTAGAGTCAGTGGGTACATGCACGATAACATCTCCACCCGTGTGGGTTGGAAGATGAGCTATGGAAGATGAGCTATGGAAGATGAGCTATGGAAGATGAGCTATGGAAGATGAGCTATGAGCTATGGTGCCAACTTTTTCCATCCCAGAGTCTTAGAGTCAATGGGTACATGCACGATAATATCTCCACGCGTGTGGGTTGGAAGATGAGCTATGGAAACCTTCAAAATTGCCCTACTGACCACGGCCAACTTTTTCCATCCCAGAGTCTCAGAGTCAATGGGTACATGCACGATAACATCACCACCCGTGTGGGTTGGAAGATGAGCTATGGAAACCTTCAAAATTGCCCTACTAATCACCGCCAACTTTTTCCATCCAAGAGTCTTAGAGTCAGTGGGTACATGCACGATAACATCTCCACGCGTGTGGGTTGGAAGATGAGCTATGGAAGATGAGCTATGAGCTATGGTGCCCTACTACTCAACGCCAACTTTTTCCATCCCAGAGTCTCAGAGTCAATGGGTACATGCACGATAACATCTCCACGCGTGTGGGTTGGAAGATGAGCTATGGAAACCTTCAAAATTGCCCTACTAATCACCGCCAACTTTTTCCATCCCAGAGTCTCAGAGTCAATGGGTACATGCACGAAAACATCTCCACGCGTGTGGGTTGGAAAATGAGCTATGGAAGATGAGCTATGAGCTATGGTGCCCTACTACTCAACGCCAACTTTTTCCATCCCAGAGTCTCAGAGTCAATGGGTACATGCACGATAACATCTCCACGCGTGTGGGTTGGAAGATGAGCTATGAGCTATGGTGCCCTACTACTCAACGCCAACTTTTTCCATCCGAGAGTCTTAGAGTCAATAGGTACATGCACGATAACATCACCACCCGTGTGGGTTGGAAGATGAGCTATGGAAACCTTCAAAATTGCCCTACTAATCACCGCCAACTTTTGCCATCCCAGAGTCTCAGAGTCAATGGGTACATGCACGATAACATCTCCACGCGTGTGGGTTGGAAGATGAGCTATGAGCTATGGTGCCCTACTAATCACCGCCAACTTTTTCCATCCCAGAGTCTTAGATTCAGTGGCTACATGCACGATAACATCTCCACGCGTGTGGGTTGGAAGATGAGCTATGGAAGATGAGCTATGAGCTATGGTGCCCTACTAATCACCGCCAACTTTTTCCATCCCAGAGTCTTAGAGTCAATAGGTACATGCACGATAACATCTCCACGCGTGTGGATTGGAAGATCAGCTATGGAAGATGAGCTATGAGCTATGGTACCCTACTAATCACCGCCAACTTTTTCCATCCCAGAGTCTCAGAGTCAATGGGTACATGCACGATAACATCACCACCCGTGTGGGTTGGAAGATGAGCTATGGAAGATGAGCTATGAGCTATGGTGCCCTACTAATCACCGCCAACTTTTTCCATCCCAGAGTCTCAGAGTCAATGGGTACATGCACGATAACATCTCCACGCGTGTGGGTTGGAAGATGAGCTATGGAAGATGAGCTATGAGCTATGGTGCCCTACTAATCACCGCCAACTTTTTCCATCCCAGAGTCTCAGAGTCAATGGGTACATGCACGATAACATCACCACCCGTGTGGGTTGGAAGATGAGCTATGGAAGATGAGCTATGAGCTATGGTGCCCTACTACTCAACGCCAACTTTTTCCATCCCAGAGTCTCAGAGTCAATGGGTACATGCACGATAACATCTCCACGCGTGTGGGTTGGAAGATGAGCTATGGAAACCTTAAAAATTGCCCTACTGACCACGGCCAACTTTTTCCATCCCAGAGTCTCAGAGTCAATGGGTACATGCACGATAACATCACCACCCGTGTGGGTTGGAAGATGAGCTATGGAAGATGAGCTATGAGCTATGGTGCCCTACTAATCACCGCCAAATTTTTCCATCCCAGAGTCTTAGAGTCAATGGGTACATGCACGATAACATCACCACCCGTGTGGGTTGGAAGATGAGCTATGGAAACCTTCAAAATTGCCCTTCTAATCACCGCCAACTTTTTCCATCCCAGAGTCTCAGAGTCAGTGGCTACATGCACGATAACATCTCCACGCGTGTGGGTTGGAAGATGAGCTATGAGCTATGGTGCCCTACTAATCACCGCCAACTTTTTCCATCCCAGAGTCTTAGAGTCAGTGGGTACATGCACGATAACATCTCCACGCGTGTGGGTTGGAAGATGAGCTATGGAAGATGAGCTATGAGCTATGGTGCCCTACTAATCACCGCCAACTTTTTCTATCCCAGAGTCTTAGAGTCAATGGGTACATGCACGATAATATCTCCACGCGTGTGGGTTGGAAGATGAGCTATGGAAACCTTCAAAATTGCCCTACTGACCACGGCCAACTTTTTCCATCCCAGATTCTTAGAGTCAATAGGTACATGCACGATAACATCTCCACGCGTGTGGGTTGGAAGATGAGCTATGAGCTATGGTGCCCTACTAATCACCGCCAACTTTTTCCATCCCAGAGTCTTAGAGTCAGTGGGTACATGCACGATAACATCTCCACGCGTGTGGGTTGGAAGATGAGCTATGGAAGATGAGCTATGAGCTATGGTGCCCTACTAATCACCGCCAACTTTTTCCATCCCAGAGTCTTAGAGTCAATGGGTACATGCACGATAACATCACCACCCGTGTGGGTTGGAAGATGAGCTATGGAAACCTTCAAAATTGCCCTACTAATCACCGCCAACTTTTTCCATCCCAGAGTCTCAGAGTCAGTGGCTACATGCACGATAACATCTCCACGCGTATGGGTTGGAAGATGAGCTATGAGCTATGGTGCCCTACTAATCACCGCCAACTTTTTCCATCCCAGAGTCTTAGAGTCAGTGGGTACATGCACGATAACATCTCCACGCGTGTGGGTTGGAAGATGAGCTATGGAAGATGAGCTATGAGCTATGGTGCCCTACTAATCACCGCCAACTTTTTCTATCCCAGAGTCTTAGAGTCAATGGGTACATGCACGATAACATCACCACCCGTGTGGGTTGGAAGATGAGCTATGGAAACCTTCAAAATTGCCCTACTAATCACCGCCAACTTTTTCCATCCCAGAGTCTCAGAGTCAGTGGCTACATGCACGATAACATCTCCACGCGTGTGGGTTGGAAGATGAGCTATGAGCTATGGTGCCCTACTAATCACCGCCAACTTTTTCCATCCCAGAGTCTTAGAGTCAGTGGGTACATGCACGATAACATCTCCACGCGTGTGGGTTGGAAGATGAGCTATGGAAGATGAGCTATGAGCTATGGTGCCCTACTAATCACCGCCAACTTTTTCCATCCCAGAGTCTTAGAGTCAGTGGGTACATGCACGATAACATCTCCACGCGTGTGGGTTGGAAGATGAGCTATGGAAGATGAGCTATGAGCTATGGTGCCCTACTAATCACCGCCAACTTTTTCCATCCCAGAGTCTTAGAGTCAGTGGCTACATGCACGATAACATCTCCACGCGTGTGGGTTGGAAGATGAGCTATGAGCTATGGTGCCCTACTAATCACCGCCAACTTTTTCCATCCCAGAGTCTTAGAGTCAGTGGGTACATGCACGATAACATCTCCACGCGTGTGGGTTGGAAGATGAGCTATGAGCTATGGTGCCCTACTAATCACCGCCAACTTTTTCCATCCCAGAGTCTTAGAGTCAATGGGTACATGCAGGAAAACATCTCCACGCGTGTGGGTTGGAAAATGATCTATGGAAGATGAGCTATGAGCTATGGTGCCCTACTAATCACCGCCAACTTTTTCCATCCCAGAGTCTTAGAGTCAGTGGGTACATGCACGATAACATCTCCACGCGTGTGGGTTGGAAGATGAGCTATGGAAACCTTCAAAATTGCCCTACTAATCACCGCCAACTTTTTCCATCCCAGAGTCTCAGAGTCAATGGGTACATGCACGATAACATCACCGCCCGTGTGGATTGGAAGATGAGCTATGGAAGCGTTCAAAATTGCCCTACTGACCACCGCCAACTTTTTCCATCCCAGAGTCTCAGAGTCAATGGGTACATGCACGATAACATCTCCACGCGTGTGGGTTGGAAGATGAGCTATGAGCTATGGTGCCCTACTAATCACCGCCAACTTTTTCCATCCCAGAGTCTTAGAGTCAATGGGTACATGCACGATAATATCTCCACGCGTGTGGGTTGGAAGATGAGCTATGAGCTATGGTGCCCTACTAATCACCGCCAACTTTTTCCATCCCAGAGTCTTAGAGTCAGTGGGTACATGCACGATAACATCTCCACGCGTGTGGGTTGGAAGATGAGCTATGGAAACCTTCAAAATTGCCCTACTAATCACCGCCAACTTTTTCCATCCCAGAGTCTCAGAGTCAATGGGTACATGCACGATAACATCACCGCCCGTGTGGATTGGAAGATGAGCTATGGAAGCGTTCAAAATTGCCCTACTGACCACCGCCAACTTTTTCCATCCCAGAGTCTCAGAGTCAATGGGTACATGCACGATAACATCTCCACGCGTGTGGGTTGGAAGATGAGCTATGAGCTATGGTGCCCTACTAATCACCGCCAACTTTTTCCATCCCAGAGTCTTAGAGTCAATGGGTACATGCACGATAATATCTCCACGCGTGTGGGTTGGAAGATGAGCTATGAGCTATGGTGCCCTACTAATCACCGCCAACTTTTTCCATCCCAGAGTCTCAGAGTCAATGGGTACATGCACGATAACATCTCCACGCGTGTGGGTTGGAAGATGAGCTATGGAAGATGAGCTATGAGCTATGGTGCCCTACTACTCAACGCCAACTTTTTCCATCCCAGAGTCTCAGAGTCAGTGGCTACATGCACGATAACATCTCCACGCGTGTGGGTTGGAAGATGAGCTATGGAAGATGAGCTATGAGCTACGGTGCCCTACTAATCACCGCCAACTTTTTCCATCCCAGAGTCTTAGAGTCAATGGGTACATGCACGATAACATCTCCACGCGTGTGGGTTGGAAGATGAGCTATGGAAGATGAGCTATGAGCTATGGTGCCCTACTACTCAACGCCAACTTTTTCCATCCCAGAGTCTCAGAGTCAATGGGTACATGCACGATAACATCTCCACGCGTGTGGGTTGGAAGATGAGCTATGGAAGATGAGCTATGAGCTATGGTGCCCTACTAATCACCGCCAACTTTTTCCATCCCAGAGTCTCAGAGTCAATGGGTACATGCACGATAACATCACCACCCGTGTGGGTTGGAAGATGAGCTATGGAAGATGAGCTATGAGCTACGGTGCCCTACTAATCACCGCCAACTTTTTCCATCCCAGAGTCTTAGAGTCAATGGGTACATGCACGATAACATCTCCACGCGTGTGGGTTGGAAGATGAGCTATGGAAGATGAGCTATGAGCTATGGTGCCCTACTACTCAACGCCAACTTTTTCCATCCCAGAGTCTCAGAGTCAATGGGTACATGCACGATAACATCTCCACGCGTGTGGGTTGGAAGATGAGCTATGGAAGATGAGCTATGAGCTATGGTGCCCTACTAATCACCGCCAACTTTTTCCATCCCAGAGTCTCAGAGTCAATGGGTACATGCACGATAACATCTCCACGCGTGTGGGTTGGAAGATGAGCTATGGAAGATGAGCTATGAGCTATGGTGCCCTACTACTCAACGCCAACTTTTTCCATCCCAGAGTCTCAGAGTCAATGGGTACATGCACGATAACATCTCCACGCGTGTGGGTTGGAAGATGAGCTATGGAAGATGAGCTATGAGCTATGGTGCCCTACTAATCACCGCCAACTTTTTCCATCCCAGAGTCTCAGAGTCAGTGGCTACATGCACGATAACATCTCCACGCGTGTGGGTTGGAAGATGAGCTATGAGCTATGGTGCCCTACTAATCACCGCCAACTTTTTCCATCCCAGAGTCTTAGAGTCAATGGGTACATGCACGATAACATCTCCACGCGTGTGGGTTGGAAGATGAGCTATGGAAGATGAGCTATGAGCTATGGTGCCCTACTACTCAACGCCAACTTTTTCCATCCCAGAGTCTCAGAGTCAGTGGCTACATGCACGATAACATCTCCACGCGTGTGGGTTGGAAGATGAGCTATGGAAGATGAGCTATGAGCTATGGTGCCCTACTAATCACCGCCAACTTTTTCCATCCCAGAGTCTTAGAGTCAATAGGTACATGCACGATAACATCTCCACGCGTGTGGGTTGGAAGATGAGCTATGGAAGATGAGCTATGAGCTATGGTGCCCTACTAATCACCGCCAACTTTTTCCATCCCAGAGTCTTAGAGTCAATGGGTACATGCACGATAACATCTCCACGCGTGTGGGTTGGAAGATGAGCTATGAGCTATGGTGCCCTACTAATCACCGCCAACTTTTTCCATCCGAGAGTCTTAGAGTCAATAGGTACATGCACGATAACATCACCACCCGTGTGGGTTGGAAGATGAGCTATGGAAACCTTCAAAATTGCCCTACTAATCACCGCCAACTTTTGCCATCCCAGAGTTTCAGAGTCAATGGGTACATGCACGATAATATCTCCACGCGTGTGGGTTGGAAGATGAGCTATGGAAACCTTCAAAATTGCCCTACTAATCACCGCCAACTTTTTCCATCCCAGAGTCTTAGAGTCAGTGGCTACATGCACAATAACATCTCCACGCGTGTGGGTTGGAAGATGAGCTATGGAAGATGAGCTATGAGCTATGGTGCCCTACTAATCACCGCCAACTTTTTCCATCCCAGGGTCTTAGAGTCAATAGGTACATGCACGATAACATCTCCACGCGTGTGGGTTGGAAGATGAGCTATGAGCTATGGTGCCCTACTAATCACCGCCAACTTTTTCCATCCGAGAGTCTTAGAGTCAATAGGTACATGCACGATAACATCACCACCCGTGTGGGTTGGAAGATGAGCTATGGAAACCTTCAAAATTGCCCTACTAATCACCGCCAACTTTTTCCATCCCAGAGTCTTAGAGTCAGTGCCTACATGCACGATAACATCTCCACGCGTGTGGGTTGGAAGATGAGCTATGGAAACCTTCAAAATTGCCCTACTAATCACCGCCAACTTTTTCCATCCCAGAGTCTTAGAGTCAGTGGGTACATGCACGATAACATCACCACCCGTGTGGGTTGGAAGATGAGTTATGGAAGATGAGCTATGAGCTATGGTGCCCTACTAATCACCGCCAACTTTTTCCATCCCAGAGTCTCAGAGTCAATGGGTACATGCACGATAACATCTCCACGCGTGTGGGTTGGAAGATGAGCTATGAGCTATGGTGCCCTACTAATCACCGCCAACTTTTTCCATCCCAGAGTCTTAGAGTCAGTGGGTACATGCACGATAACATCTCCACGCGTGTGGGTTGGAAGATGAGCTATGGAAGATGAGCTATGAGCTATGGTGCCCTACTAATCACCGCCAACTTTTTCCATCCCAGAGTCTTAGAGTCAATAGGTACATGCACGATAACATCTCCACGCGTGTGGGTTGGAAGATGAGCTATGGAAGATGAGCTATGAGCTATGGTGCCCTACTAATCACCGCCAACTTTTTCCATCCCAGAGTCTTAGAGTCAATGGGTACATGCACGATAACATCTCCACGCGTGTGGGTTGGAAGATGAGCTATGGAAACCTTCAAAATTGCCCTACTAATCACCGCCAACTTTTTCCATCCCAGAGTCTCAGAGTCAATGGGTACATGCACGATAACATCACCGCCCGTGTGGATTGGAAGATGAGCTATGGAAGCGTTCAAAATTGCCCTACTGACCACCGCCAACTTTTTCCATCCCAGAGTCTCAGAGTCAATGGGTACATGCACGATAACATCTCCACGCGTGTGGGTTGGAAGATGAGCTATGGAAGATGAGCTATGAGCTATGGTGCCCTACTAATCACCGCCAACTTTTTCCATCCCAGAGTCTTAGAGTCAGTGGGTACATGCACGATAACATCTCCACGCGTGTGGGTTGGAAGATGAGCTATGGAAACCTTCAAAATTGCCCTACTAATCACCGCCAACTTTTTCCATCCCAGAGTCTTAGAGTCAGTGGGTACATGCACGATAACATCTCCACGCGTGTGGGTTGGAAGATGAGCTATGGAAGATGAGCTATGAGCTATGGTGCCCTACTAATCACCGCCAACTTTTTCCATCCCAGAGTCTTAGAGTCAGTGGGTACATGCACGATAACATCTCCACGCGTGTGGATTGGAAGATGAGCTATGGAAGCGTTCAAAATTGCCCTACTGACCACCGCCAACTTTTTCCATCCCAGAGTCTCAGAGTCAATGGGTACATGCACGATAACATCTCCACGCGTGTGGGTTGGAAGATGAGTTATGGAAGATGAGCTATGAGCTATGGTGCCCTACTAATCACCGCCAACTTTTTCCATCCCAGAGTCTTAGAGTCAATGGGTACATGCACGATAATATCTCCACGCGTGTGGGTTGGAAGATGAGCTATGAGCTATGGTGCCCTACTAATCACCGCCAACTTTTTCCATCCCAGAGTCTTAGAGTCAATGGGTTCATGCACGATAACATCTCCACGCGTGTGGGTTGGAAGATGAGCTATGAGCTATGGTGCCCTACTAATCACCGCCAACTTTTTCCATCCGAGAGTCTTAGAGTGAATAGGTACATGCACGATAACATCACCACCCGTGTGGGTTGGAAGATGAGCTATGGAAACCTTCAAAATTGCCCTACTAATCACCGCCAACTTTTTCCATCCCAGAGTCTCAGAGTCAATGGGTACATGCACGATAACATCTCCACGCGTGTGGGTTGGAAGATGAGCTATGGAAACCTTCAAAATTGCCCTACTAATCACCGCCAACTTTTTCCATCCCAGAGTCTCAGAGTCAATGGGTACATGCACGATAACATCACCACCCGTGTGGGTTGGAAGATGAGCTATGGAAGATGAGCTATGGAAACCTTAAAGATTGCCCTGCTGACCACCGCCAACTTTTTCCATCCCAGAGTCTTAGAGTCAGTGGCTACATGCACGATAACATCTCCACGCGTGTGGGTTGGAAGATGAGCTATGGAAGATGAGCTATGAGCTATGGTGCCCTACAAATCACCGCCAACTTTTTCCATCCCAGAGTCTTAGAGTCAATAGGTACATGCACGATAACATCACCACCCGTGTGGGTTGGAAGATGAGCTATGGAAGATGAGCTATGAGCTATGGTGCCCTACTAATCACGGCCAACTTTTTCCATCCCAGAGTCTTGGAGTCAGTGGGTACATGCACGATAACATCTCCACGCGTGTGGGTTGGAAGATGAGCTATGGAAACCTTCAAAATTGCCCTACTAATCACCGCCAACTTTTTCCATCCCAGAGTCTTAGAGTCAGTGGGTACATGCACGATAACATCTCCACGCGTGTGGGTTGGAAGATGAGCTATGGAAACCTTCAAAATTGCCCTACTGACCACGGCCAACTTTTTCCATCCGAGAGTCTTAGAGTCAATAGGTACATGCACGATAACATCTCCACGCGTGTGGGTTGGAAGATGAGCTATGGAAGATCAGCTATGAGCTATGGTGCCCTACTAATCACCGCCAACTTTTTCCATCCCAGAGTCTTAGAGTCAATAGGTACATGCACGATAACATCTCCACGCGTGTGGGTTGGAAAATGAGCTACGGAAGATGAGCTATGAGCTATGGTACCCTACTAATCACCGCCAACTTTTTCCATCCCAGAGTCTCAGAGTCAATGGGTACATGCACGATAACATCTCCACGCGTGTGGGTTGGAAGATGAGTTATGGAAGATGAGCTATGAGCTATGGTGCCCTACTAATCACCGCCAACTTTTTCCATCCCAGAGTCTTAGAGTCAGTGGGTACATGCACGATAACATCTCCACGCGTGTGGGTTGGAAGATGAGCTATGGAAGATGAGCTATGAGCTATGGTGCCCTACTACTCAACGCCAACTTTTTCCATCCCAGAGTCTCAGAGTCAATGGGTACATGCACGATAACATCTCCACGCGTGTGGGTTGGAAGATGAGCTATGGAAACCTTCAAAATTGCCCTACTAATCACCGCCAACTTTTTCCATCCCAGAGTCTCAGAGTCAATGGGTACATGCACGAAAACATCTCCACGCGTGTGGGTTGGAAAATGAGCTATGGAAGATGAGCTATGAGCTATGGTGCCCTACTACTCAACGCCAACTTTTTCCATCCCAGAGTCTCAGAGTCAATGGGTACATGCACGATAACATCTCCACGCGTGTGGGTTGGAAGATGAGCTATGGAAGATGAGCTATGAGCTATGGTGCCCTACTACTCAACGCCAACTCTTTCCATCCGAGAGTCTTAGAGTCAATAGGTACATGCACGATAACATCACCACCCGTGTGGGTTGGAAGATGAGCTATGGAAACCTTCAAAATTGCCCTACTAATCACCGCCAACTTTTGCCATCCCAGAGTCTCAGAGTCAATGGGTACATGCACGATAACATCTCCACGCGTGTGGGTTGGAAGATGAGCTATGAGCTATGGTGCCCTACTAATCACCGCCAACTTTTTCCATCCCAGAGTCTTAGAGTCAATGGGTACATGCACGATAACATCTCCACGCGTGTGGGTTGGAAAATGAGCTATGGAAGATGAGCTATGAGCTATGGTGCCCTACTACTCAACGCCAACTTTTTCCATCCCAGAGTCTCAGAGTCAATGGGTACATGCACGATAACATCTCCACGCGTGTGGGTTGGAAGATGAGCTATGGAAGATGAGCTATGAGCTATGGTACCCTACTAATCACCGCCAACTTTTTCCATCCCAGAGTCTCAGAGTCAATGGGTACATGCACGATAACATCTCCACGCGTGTGGGTTGGAAGATGAGTTATGGAAGATGAGCTATGAGCTATGGTGCCCTACTAATCACCGCCAACTTTTTCCATCCCAGAGTCTTAGAGTCAGTGGGTACATGCACGATAACATCTCCACGCGTGTGGGTTGGAAGATGAGCTATGGAAGATGAGCTATGAGCTATGGTGCCCTACTAATCACCGCCAACTTTTTCCATCCCAGAGTCTTAGAGTCAATGGGTACATGCACGATAATATCTCCACGCGTGTGGGTTGGAAGATGAGCTATGGAAACCTTCAAAATTGCCCTACTGACCACGG
The DNA here is from genome assembly GCA_916610145.1 of Eristalis arbustorum. Taxonomy (NCBI): domain Eukaryota; kingdom Metazoa; phylum Arthropoda; class Insecta; order Diptera; family Syrphidae; genus Eristalis; species Eristalis arbustorum. The sequence goes on along the minus strand of CAKAIZ010000080.1, from coordinate 26,092 downwards.
CAAACTTTTTCCATCGCAGATTCTTAGAGTCAATAGGTACATGCACGATAACATCTCCACGCGTGTGGGTTGGAAGATGAGCTATGGAAACCTTCAAAATTGCCCTACTAATCACCGCCAACTTTTTCCATCCCAGAGTCTCAGAGTCAATGGGTACATGCACGATAACATCTCCACGCGTGTGGGTTGGAAGATGAGTTATGGAAGATGAGCTATGAGCTATGGTGCCCTACTAATCACCGCCAACTTTTTCCATCCCAGAGTCTTGGAGTCAGTGGGTACATGCACGATAACATCTCCACGCGTGTGGGTTGGAAAATGAGCTATGGAAGATGAGCTATGAGCTATGGTGCCCTACTAATCACCGCCAACTTTTTCCATCCCAGAGTCTTAGAGTCAATGGGTACATGCACGATAACATCTCCACGCGTGTGGGTTGGAAGATGAGCTATGGAAGATGAGCTATGAGCTATGGTGCCCTACTAATCACCGCCAACTTTTTCCATCCCAGAGTCTTAGAGTCAGTGGGTACATGCACGATAACATCTCCACGCGTGTGGGTTGGAAGATGAGCTATGGAAACCTTCAAAATTGCCCTACTAATCACCGCCAACTTTTTCCATCCCAGAGTCTCAGAGTCAATGGGTATATGCACGAAAACATCTCCACGCGTGTGGGTTGGAAAATGAGCTATGGAAGATGAGCTATGAGCTATGGTGCCCTACTACTCAACGCCAACTTTTTCCATCCCAGAGTCTCAGAGTCAATGGGTACATGCACGATAACATCTCCACGCGTGTGGGTTGGAAGATGAGCTATGGAAGATGAGCTATGAGCTATGGTGCCCTACTACTCAACGCCAACTTTTTCCATCCGAGAGTCTTAGAGTTAATAGGTACATGCACGATAACATCACCACCCGTGTGGGTTGGAAGATGAGCTATGGAAACCTTCAAAATTGCCCTACTAATCACCGCCAACTTTTGCCATCCCAGAGTCTCAGAGTCAATGGGTACATGCACGATAACATCTCCACGCGTGTGGGTTGGAAGATGAGCTATGAGCTATGGTGCCCTACTAATCACCGCCAACTTTTTCCATCCCAGAGTCTTAGAGTCAATGGGTACATGCACGATAACATCTCCACGCGTGTGGGTTGGAAGATGAGCTATGGAAGATGAGCTATGAGCTATGGTACCCTACTAATCACCGCCAACTTTTTCCATCCCAGAGTCTCAGAGTCAATGGGTACATGCACGATAACATCTCCACGCGTGTGGGTTGGAAGATGAGTTATGGAAGATGAGCTATGAGCTATGGTGCCCTACTAATCACCGCCAACTTTTTCCATCCCAGAGTCTTAGAGTCAATGGGTACATGCACGATAACATCTCCACGCGTGTGGGTTGGAAGATGAGCTATGGAAGATGAGCTATGAGCTATGGTGCCCTACTACTCAACGCCAACTTTTTCCATCCCAGAGTCTCAGAGTCAATGGGTACATGCACGATAACATCTCCACGCGTGTGGGTTGGAAGATGAGCTATGGAAACCTTCAAAATTGCCCTACTAATCATCGCCAACTTTTTCCATCCCAGAGTCAATGGCTACATGCACGAAAACATCTCCACGCGTGTGGGTTGGAAAATGAGCTATGGAAGATGAGCTATGTGCTATGGTGCCCTACTACTCAACGCCAACTTTTTCCATCCCAGAGTCTCAGAGTCAATGGGTACATGCACGATAACATCTCCACGCGTGTGGGTTGGAAGATGAGCTATGGAAGATGAGCTATGAGCTATGGTGCCCTACTAATCACCGCCAACTTTTTCCATCCCAGAGTCTCAGAGTCAATGGGTACATGCACGATAACATCTCCACGCGTGTGGGTTGGAAGATGAGCTATGGAAGATGAGCTATGAGCTATGGTGCCCTACTAATCACCGCCAACTTTTTCCATCCCAGAGTCTTAGAGTCAGTGGCTACATGCACGATAACATCTCCACGCGTGTGGATTGGAAGATGAGCTATGGAAGATGAGCTATGAGCTATGGTGCCCTACTAATCACCGCCAACTTTTTCCATCCCAGAGTCTCTCCACGCGTGTGGGTTGGAAGATGAGCTATGGAAGATGAGCTATGAGCTATGGTGCCCTACTAATCACCGCCAACTTTTTCCATCCCAGAGTCTTAGAGTCAATGGGTACATGCACGATAACATCTCCACGCGTGTGGGTTGGAAGATGAGCTTTGGAAACCTTAAAGATTGCCCTGCTGACCACCGCCAACTTTTTCCATCCCAGAGTCTTAGAGTCAATGGGTACATGCACGATAACATCTCCACGCGTGTGGGTTGGAAGATGAGCTATGGAAGATGAGCTATGGAAGATGAGCTATGGAAGATGAGCTATGAGCTATGGTGCCCTACTACTCAACGCCAACTTTTTCCATCCCAGAGTCTCAGAGTCAATGGGTACATGCACGATAACATCACCACCCGTGTGGGTTGGAAGATGAGCTATGGAAGATGAGCTATGAGCTATGGTGCCCTACTAATCACCGCCAACTTTTTCCATCCCAGAGTCTCAGAGTCAATGGGTACATGCACAATAACATCTCCACGCGTGTGGGTTGGAAAATGAGCTATGGAAGATGAGCTTTGAGCTATGGTGCCCTACTAATCACCGCCAACTTTTTCCATCCCAGAGTCTCAGAGTCAATGGGTACATGCACGATAACATCTCCACGCGTGTGGGTTGGAAGATGAGCTATGGAAGATGAGCTATGAGCTATGGTGCCCTATTAATCACCGCCAACTTTTTCCATCCCAGAGTCTTAGAGTCAATGGGTACATGCACGATAACATCTCCACGCGTGTGGGTTGGAAAATGAGCTATGGAAGATGAGCTATGAGCTATGGTGCCCTACTACTCAACGCCAACTTTTTCCATCCCAGAGTCTCAGAGTCAATGGGTACATGCACGATAACATCTCCACGCGTGTGGGTTGGAAGATGAGCTATGGAAGATGAGCTATGAGCTATGGTACCCTACTAATCACCGCCAACTTTTTCCATCCCAGAGTCTTAGAGCCAATGGGTACATGCACGATAACATCTCCACGCGTGTGGGTTGGAAGATGAGCTATGGAAACCTTCAAAATTGCCCTACTAATCACCGCCAACTTTTTCCATCCCAGAGTCTCAGAGTCAGTGGCTACATGCACGATAACATCTCCACGCGTGTGGGTTGGAAGATGAGCTATGGAAGATGAGCTATGAGCTATGGTGCCCTACTAATCACCGCCAACTTTTTCCATCCCAGAGTCTTAGAGTCAGTGGGTACATGCACGATAACATCTCCACGCGTGTGGGTTGGAAGATGAGCTATGGAAACCTTCAAAATTGCCCTACTAATCACCGCCAACTTTTTCCATCCCAGAGTCTCAGAGTCAATGGGTACATGCACGATAACATCACCGCCCGTGTGGATTGGAAGATGAGCTATGGAAGCGTTCAAAATTGCCCTACTGACCACCGCCAACTTTTTCCATCCCAGAGTCTCAGAGTCAATGGGTACATGCACGATAACATCTCCCACGTGTGGGTTGGAAGATGAGCTATGGAAGATGAGCTATGAGCTATGGTGCCCTACTAATCACCGCCAACTTTTTTCCATCCCAGAGTCTCAGAGTCAATGGGTACATGCACGATAACATCACCACCCGTGTGGGTTGGAAGATGAGCTATGGAAGATGAGCTATGGAAGATGAGCTATGAGCTATGGTGCCCTACTACTCAACGCCAACTTTTTCCATCCCAGAGTCTCAGAGTCAATGGGTACATGCACGATAACATCTCCACGCGTGTGGGTTGGAAGATGAGCTATGGAAGGTGAGCTATGAGCTATGGTGCCCTACTAATCACCGCCAACTTTTTCCATCCCAGAGTCTCAGAGTCAATGGGTACATGCACGATAACATCACCACCCGTGTGGGTTGGAAGATGAGCTATGGAAGATGAGCTATGAGCTATGGTGCCCTACTAATCACCGCCAACTTTTTCCATCCCAGAGTCTTAGAGTCAGTGGGTACATGCACGATAACATCTCCACGCGTGTGGGTTGGAAGATGAGCTATGGAAGATGAGCTATGAGCTATGGTGCCCTACTAATCACCGCCAACTTTTTCCATCCCAGAGTCTCAGAGTCAATGGGTACATGCACGATAACATCTCCACGCGTGTGGGTTGGAAGATGAGCTATGAGCTATGGTGCCCTACTAATCACCGCCAACTTTTTCCATCCCAGAGTCTTAGAGTCAGTGGGTACATGCACGATAACATCTCCACGCGTGTGGGTTGGAAGATGAGCTATGGAAGATGAGCTATGAGCTATGGTGCCCTACTAATCACCGCCAACTTTTTCCATCCCAGAGTCTCAGAGTCAATGGGTACATGCACGATAACATCTCCACGCGTGTGGGTTGGAAGATGAGCTATGGAAGATGAGCTATGGAAGATGAGCTATGGAAGATGAGCTATGAGCTATGGTGCCCTACTAATCACCGCCAACTTTTTCCATCCCAGAGTCTTAGAGTCAGTGGGTACATGCACGATAACATCTCCACGCGTGTGGGTTGGAAGATGAGCTATGGAAACCTTCAAAATTGCCCTACTAATCACCGCCAACTTTTTCCATCCCAGAGTCTTAGAGTGAGTGGGTACATGCACGATAACATCTCCACGCGTGTGGGTTGGAAGATGAGCTATGGAAGATGAGCTATGGAAGATGAGCTATGAGCTATGGTGCCCTACTAATCACCGCCAACTTTTTCCATCCCAGAGTCTTAGAGTCAATGGGTACATGCACGATAACATCTCCACGCGTGTGGGTTGGAAGATGAGCTATGGAAACCTTCAAAATTGCCCTACTAATCACCGCCAACTTTTTCCATCCCAGAGTCTCAGAGTCAATGGGTACATGCACGAAAACATCTCCACGCGTGTGGGTTGGAAAATGAGCTATGGAAGATGAGCTATGAGCTATGGTGCCCTACTACTCAACGCCAACTTTTTCCATCCCAGAGTCTCAGAGTCAATGGGTACATGCACGATAACATCTCCACGCGTGTGTGTTGGAAGATGAGCTATGGAAACCTTCAAAATTGCCCTACTAATCACCGCCAACTTTTTCCATCCCAGAGTCTCAGAGTCAATGGGTACATGCACGATAACATCTCCACGCGTGTGGGTTGGAAGATGAGCTATGGAAGATGAGCTTTGAGCTATGGTGCCCTACTAATCACCGCCAACTTTTGCCATCCCAGAGTCTCAGAGTCAATGGGTACATGCACGATAACATCACCACCCGTGTGGGTTGGAAGATGAGCTATGGAAACCTTAAAAATTGCCCTGCTGACCACCGCCAACTTTTTCCATCCCAGAGTCTTAGAGTCAGTGGGTACATGCACGATAACATCTCCACCCGTGTGGGTTGGAAGATGAGCTATGGAAGATGAGCTATGGAAGATGAGCTATGAGCTATGGTGCCCTACTAATCACCGCCAACTTTTTCCATCCCAGAGTCTTAGAGTCAATGGGTACATGCACGATAATATCTCCACGCGTGTGGGTTGGAAGATGAGTTATGGAAGATGAGCCATGAGCTATGGTGCCCTACTAATCACTGCCAACTTTTTCCATCCCAGAGTCTTACAGTCAATGGGTACATGCACGATAACATCTCCACGCGTGTGGGTTGGAAGATGAGCTATGGAAGATCAGCTATGAGCTATGGTGCCCTACTAATCACCGCCAACTTTTTCCATCCCAGAGTCTTAGAGTCAATAGGTACATGCACGATAACATCTCCACGCGTGTGGGTTGGAAAATGAGCTATGGAAGATGAGCTATGAGCTATGGTACCCTACTAATCACCGCCAACTTTTTCCATCCCAGAGTCTCAGAGTCAATGGGTACATGCACGATAACATCTCCACGCGTGTGGGTTGGAAGATGAGCTATGGAAACCTTAAAAATTGCCCTACTAATCACCGCCAACTTTTTCCATCCCAGAGTCTCAGAGTCAATGGGTATATGCACGATAACATCTCCACGCGTGTGGGTTGGAAGATGAGCTATGAGCTATGGTGCCCTACTAATCACCGCCAACTTTTTCCATCCCAGAGTCTTAGAGTCAATAGGTACATGCACGATAATATCTCCACGCGTGTGGGTTGGAAGATGAGCTATGGAAACCTTAAAAATTGCCCTACTAATCACCGCCAACTTTTTCCATCCCAGAGTCTCAGAGTCAATGGGTACATGCACGAAAACATCTCCACGCGTGTGGGTTGGAAAATGAGCTATGGAAGATGAGCTATAAGCTATGGTGCCCTACTAATCACCGCCAACTTTTTCCATCCCAGAGTCTCAGAGTCAATGGGTACATGCACGATATCATCTCCACGCGTGTGGGTTGGAAAATGAGCTATGGAAGATGAGCTTTGAGCTATGGTGCCCTACTAATCACCGCCAACTTTTGCCATCCCAGAGTCTCAGAGTCAATGGGTACATGCACGATAACATCTCCACGCGTGTGGGTTGGAAGATGAGCTATGGAAGATGAGCTATGGAAGATGAGCTATGGAAGATGAGCTATGAGCTATGGTGCCCTACTAATCACCGCCAACTTTTTCCATCCCAGAGTCTCAGAGTCAATGGGTACATGCACGATAACATCTCCACGCGTGTGGGTTGGAAGATGAGCTATGGAAGATGAGCTATGAGCTATGGTACCCTACTAATCACCGCCAACTTTTTCCATCCCAGAGTCTTAGAGTCAATGGGTACATGCACGATAACATCTCCACGCGTGTGGGTTGGAAGATAAGCTATGAGCTATGGTGCCCTACTAATCACCGCCAACTTTTTCCATCCCAGAGTCTTAGAGTCAGTGGCTACATGCACGATAACATCTCCACGCGTGTGGGTTGGAAGATGAGCTATGGAAGATGAGCTATGAGCTATGGTGCCCTACTAATCACCGCCAACTTTTTCCATCCCAGAGTCTTAGAGTCAGTGGGTACATGCACAATAACATCTCCACGCGTGTGGGTTGGAAGATGAGCTATGGAAACCTTCAAAATTGCCCTACTAATCACCGCCAACTTTTTCCATCCCAGAGTCTCAGAGTCAATGGGTACATGCACGAAAACATCTCCACGCGTGTGGGTTGGAAAATGAGCTATGGAAGATGACCTATGAGCTATGGTGCCCTACTAATCACCGCCAACTTTTTCCATCCCAGAGTCTCAGAGTCAATGGGTACATGCACGATAACATCTCCACGCGTGTGGGTTGGAAAATGAGCTATGGAAGATGAGCTTTGAGCTATGGTGCCCTACTAATCACCGCCAACTTTTGCCATCCCAGAGTCTCAGAGTCAATGGGTACATGCACGATAACATCTCCACGCGTGTGGGTTGGAAGATGAGCTATGGAAACCTTCAAAATTGCCCTACTAATCACCGCCAACTTTTTCCATCCCAGAGTCTTAGAGTCAATGGGTACATGCACGATAACATCTCCACGCGTGTGGGTTGGAAGATGAGCTATGGAAACCTTCAAAATTGCCCTACTAATCACCGCCAACTTTTTCCATCCCAGAGTCCCAGAGTCAATGGGTACATGCACGATAACATCTCCACGCGTGTGGGTTGGAAAATGAGCTATGGAAGATGAGCTATGAGCTATGGTGCCCTACTAATCACCGCCAACTTTTTCCATCCCAGAGTCTCAGAGTCAATGGGTACATGCACGATAACATCTCCACGCGTGTGGGTTGGAAAATGAGCTATGGAAGATGAGCTTTGAGCTATGGTGCCCTACTAATCACCGCCAACTTTTGCCATCCCAGAGTCTCAGAGTCAATGGGTACATGCACGATAACATCACCACCCGTGTGGGTTGGAAGATGAGCTATGGAAACCTTAAAAATTGCCCTGCTGACCACCGCCAACTTTTTCCATCCCAGAGTCTTAGAGTCAGTGGGTACATGCACGATAACATCTCCACCCGTTTGGGTTGGAAGATGAGCTATGGAAACCTTCAAAATTGCCCTACTAATCACCGCCAACTTTTTCCATCCCAGAGTCTTAGAGTCAGTGGGTACATGCACGATAACATCTCCACGCGTGTGGGTTGGAAGATGAGCTATGGAAGATGAGCTATGAGCTATGGTGCCCTACTAATCACCGCCAACTTTTTCCATCCCAGAGTCTTAGAGTCAATGGGTACATGCACGATAACATCTCCACGCGTGTGGGTTGGAAGATGAGCTATGGAAGATGAGCTATGGAAGATGAGCTATGAGCTATGGTGCCCTACTAATCACCGCCAACTTTTGCCATCCCAGAGTCTCAGAGTCAATGGGTACATGCACGATAACATCACCACCCGTGTGGGTTGGAAGATGAGCTATGGAAGATGAGCTATGAGCTATGGTGCCCTACTAATCACCGCCAACTTTTTCCATCCCAGAGTCTTAGAGTCAATGGGTACATGCACGATAACATCTCCACGCGTGTGGGTTGGAAGATGAGCTATGGAAACCTTCAAAATTGCCCTACTAATCACCGCCAACTTTTTCCATCCCAGAGTCTCAGAGTCAATGGGTACATGCACGATAACATCTCCACGCGTGTGGGTTGGAAGATGAGCTATGGAAGATGAGCTATGAGCTATGGTGCCCTACTAATCACCGCCAACTTTTTCCATCCCAGAGTCTTAGAGTCAATGGGTACATGCACGATAACATCTCCACGCGTGTGGGTTGGAAGATGAGCTATGGAAACCTTCAAAATTGCCCTACTAATCACCGCCAACTTTTTCCATCCCAGAGTCTCAGAGTCAATGGGTACATGCACGATAACATCTCCACGCGTGTGGGTTGGAAGATGAGCTATGGAAACCTTCAAAATTGCCCTACTAATCACCGCCAACTTTTTCCATCCCAGAGTCTCAGAGTCAGTGGCTACATGCACGATAACATCTCCACGCGTGTGGGTTGGAAGATGAGCTATGGAAGATGAGCTATGAGCTATGGTGCCCTACTAATCACCGCCAACTTTTTCCATCCCAGAGTCTTAGAGTCAGTGGGTACATGCACGATAACATCTCCACGCGTGTGGGTTGGAAGATGAGCTATGGAAGATGAGATATGAGCTATGGTGCCCTACTAATCACCGCCAACTTTTTAAATCCCAGAGTCTTAGAGTCAATGGGTACATGCACGATAACATCTCCACACGTGTGGGTTGGAAGATGAGCTATGGAAGGTGAGCTATGAGCTATGGTGCCCTACTAATCACCGCCAACTTTTGCCATCCCAGAGTCTCAGGGTTAATGGGTACATGCACGATAACATCTCCACGCGTGTGGGTTGGAAGATGAGCTATGGAAGATGAGCCATGAGCTATGGTGCCCTACTAATCACCGCCAACTTTTTCCATCCCAGAGTCTCAGAGTCAATGGGTACATGCACGATAACATCACCACCCGTGTGGGTTGGAGGATGAGCTATGGAAACCTTCAAAATTGCCCTACTAATCACCGCCAACTTTTTCCATCCCAGAGTCTTAGAGTCAGTGGCTACATGCACGAAAACATCTCCACGCGTGTGGGTTGGAAAATGAGCTATGGAAGATGAGCTATGAGCTATGGTGCCCTACTAATCACCGCCAACTTTTTCCATCCCAGAGTCTCAGAGTCAATGGGTACATGCACGATAACATCTCCACGCGTGTGGGTTGGAAAATGAGCTATGGAAGATGAGCTTTGAGCTATGGTGCCCTACTAATCACCGCCAACTTTTGCCATCCCAGAGTCTCAGAGTCAATGGGTACATGCACGATAACATCTCCACGCGTGTGGGTTGGAAGATGAGCTATGGAAGATGAGCTATGGAAGATGAGCTACGGAAGATGAGCTATGAGCTATGGTGCCCTACTAATCACCGCCAACTTTTTCCATCCCAGAGTCTTAGAGTCAATGGGTTCATGCACGATAACATCTCCACGCGTGTGGGTTGGAAGATGAGCTATGGAAGATGAGCTATGAGCTATGGTACCCTACTAATCACCGCCAACTTTTTCCATCCCAGAGTCTTAGAGTCAATGGGTACATGCACGATAACATCTCCACGCGTGTGGGTTGGAAGATGAGCTATGAGCTATGGTGCCCTACTAATCACCGCCAACTTTTTCCATCCCAGAGTCTTAGAGTCAGTGGCTACATGCACGATAACATCTCCACGCGTGTGGGTTGGAAGATGAGCTATGGAAGATGAGCTATGAGCTATGGTGCCCTACTAATCACCGCCAACTTTTTCCATCCCAGAGTCTTAGAGTCAGTGGCTACATGCACGATAACATCTCCACGCGTGTGGGTTGGAAGATGAGCTATGGAAGATGAGCTATGAGCTATGGTGCCCTACTAATCACCGCCAACTTTTTCCATCCCAGAGTCTTAGAGTCAGTGGGTACATGCACGATAACATCTCCACGCGTGTGGGTTGGAAGATGAGCTATGGAAGATGAGCTATGAGCTATGGTGCCCTACTAATCACCGCCAACTTTTTCCATCCCAGAGTCTCAGAGTCAATGGGTACATGCACGATAACATCTCCACGCGTGTGGGTTGGAAAATGAGCTATGGAAGATGAGCTTTGAGCTATGGTGCCCTACTAATCACCGCCAACTTTTGCCATCCCAGAGTCTCAGAGTCAATGGGTACATGCACGATAACATCACCACCCGTGTGGGTTGGAAGATGAGCTATGGAAACCTTCAAAATTGCCCTACTAATCACCGCCAACTTTTTCCATCCCAGAGTCTCAGAGTCAATGGGTAAATGCACGATAACATCTCCACGCGTGTGGGTTGGAAAATGAGCTATGGAAGATGAGCTATGAGCTATGGTGCCCTACTAATCACCGCCAACTTTTTCCATCCCAGAGTCTCAGAGTCAATGGGTACATGCACGATAACATCTCCACGCGTGTGGGTTGGAAAATGAGCTATGGAAACCTTCAAAATTGCCCTACTAATCACCGCCAACTTTTTCCATCCCAGAGTCTTAGAGTCAGTGGCTACATGCACGATAACATCTCCACGCGTGTGGGTTGGAAGATGAGCTATGGAAGATGAGCTATGAGCTATGGTGCCCTACTAATCACCGCCAACTTTTTCCATCCCAGAGTCTCAGAGTCAATGGGTACATGCACGATAACATCTCCACGCGTGTGGGTTGGAAGATGAGCTATGGAAGATGAGCTATGGAAGATGAGCTATGGAAGATGAGCTATGGAAGATGAGCTATGGAAGATGAGCTATGAGCTATGGTGCCCTACTAATCACCGCCAACTTTTTCCATCCCAGAGTCTTAGAGTCAATGGGTACATGCACGATAACATCTCCACGCGTGTGGGTTGGAAGATGAGCTATGGAAACCTTCAAAATTGCCCTACTAATCACCGCCAACTTTTTCCATCCCAGAGTCTTAGAGTCAGTGGGTACATGCACGATAACATCTCCACGCGTGTGGGTTGGAAGATGAGCTATGGAAGATGAGCTATGAGCTATGGTGCCCTACTAATCACCGCCAACTTTTTCCATCCCAGAGTCTTAGAGTCAATGGGTACATGCACGATAACATCTCCACGCGTGTGGGTTGGAAGATGAGCTATGGAAGATAAGCTATGAACTATGGTGCCCTACTAATCACCGCCAACTTTTTCCATCCCAGAGTCTTAGAGTCAGTGGGTACATGCACGATAACATCTCCACGCGTGTGGGTTGGAAGATGAGCTATGGAAGATCAGCTATGAGCTATGGTGCCCTACTAATCACCGCCAACTTTTTCCATCCCAGAGTCTTAGAGTCAGTGGGTACATGCACGATAACATCTCCACGCGTGTGGGTTGGAAGATGAGCTATGGAAGATGAGCTATGAGCTATGGTGCCCTACTAATCACCGCTAACTTTTGCCATCCCAGAGTCTCAGAGTCAATGGGTACATGCACGATAACATCTCCACGCGTGTGGGTTGGAAGATGAGCTATGGAAGATGAGCTATGAGCTATGGTGCCCTACTAATCACCGCCAACTTTTTCCATCCCAGAGTCTCAGAGTCAATGGGTACATGCACGATAACATCTCCACGCGTGTGGGTTGGAAGATGAGCTATGGAAGATGAGCTATGAGCTATGGTGCCCTACTAATCACCGCCAACTTTTGCCATCCCAGAGTCTCAGAGTCAATGGGTACATGCACGATAACATCTCCACGCGTGTGGGTTGGAAAATGAGCTATGGAAGATGAGCTATGGAAGATGAGCTATGAGCTATGGTGCCCTACTAATCACCGCCAACTTTTTCCATCCCAGAGTCTTAGAGTCAATGGGTACATGCACGATAAAATCTCCACGCGTGTGGGTTGGAAAATGAGCTATGGAAGATGAGCTATGAGCTATGGTGCCCTACTAATCACCGCCAACTTTTTCCATCCTAGAGTCTCAGAGTCAATGGGTACATGCACGATAACATCTCCACGCGTGTGGGTTGGAAAATGAGCTATGGAAGATGAGCTTTGAGCTATGGTGCCCTACTAATCACCGCCAACTTTTGCCATCCCAGAGTCTCAGAGTCAATGGGTACATGCACGATAACATCACCACCCGTGTGGGTTGGAAGATGAGCTATGGAAACCTTCAAAATTGCCCTGCTGACCACCGCCAACTTTTTCCATCCCAGAGTCTTAGAGTCAGTGGGTACATGCACGATAACATCTCCACCCGTGTGGGTTGGAAGATGAGCTTTGGAAACCTTCAAAATTGCCCTACTAATCACCGCCAACTTTTTCCATCCCAGAGTCTTAGAGTCAGTGGGTACATGCACGATAACATCTCCACGCGTGTGGGTTGGAAGATGAGCTATGAGCTATGGTGCCCTACTAATCACCGCCAACTTTTTTCATCCGAGAGTCTTAGAGTCAATAGGTACATGCACGATAACATCTCCACGCGTGTGGGTTGGAAGATGAGCTATGGAAACCTTCAAAATTGCCCTACTAATCACCGCCAACTTTTTCCATCCCAGAGTCTTAGAGTCAATGGGTACATGCACGATAACATCTCCACGCGTGTGGGTTGGAAGATGAGCTATGGAAACCTTCAAAATTGCCCTACTAATCACCGCCAACTTTTTCCATCCCAGAGTCTCAGAGTCAATGGGTACATGCACGATAACATCTCCACGCGTGTGGGTTGGAAGATGAGCTATGGAAGATGAGCTATGAGCTATGGTGCCCTACTAATCACCGCCAACTTTTTCCATCCCAGAGTCTTAGAGTCAATGGGTACATGCACGATAACATCTCCACACGTGTGGGTTGGAAGATGAGCTATGGAAGATGAGCTATGAGCTATGGTGCCCTACTAATCACCGCCAACTTTTTCCATCCCAGAGTCTCAGAGTCAATGGGTACATGCACGATAACATCACCACCCGTGTGGGTTGGAAGATGAGCTATGGAAACCTTCAAAATTGCCCTACTAATCACCGCCAACTTTTTCCATCCCAGAGTCTCAGAGTCAATGGGTACATGCACGAAAACATCTCCACGCGTGTGGGTTGGAAAATGAGTTATGGAAGATGAGCTATGAGCTATGGTGCCCTACTAATCACCGCCAACTTTTGCCATCCCAGAGTCTCAGAGTCAATAGGTACATGCACGATAACATCTCCACGCGTGTGGGTTGGAAGATGAGCTATGGAAGATGAGCTATGGAAGATGAGCTATGGAAGATGAGCTATGAGCTATGGTGCCCTACTAATCACCGCCAACTTTTTCCATCCCAGAGTCTTAGAGTCAATGGGTACATGCACGATAACATCTCCACGCGTGTGGGTTGGAAGATGAGCTATGGAAACCTTCAAAATTGCCCTACTAATCACCGCCAACTTTTTCCATCCCAGAGTCTCAGAGTCAATGGGTACATGCACGATAACATCACCACGCGTGTGGGTTGGAAAATGAGCTATGGAAGATGAGCTTTGAGCTATGGTGCCCTACTAATCACCGCCAACTTTTGCCATCCCAGAGTCTAAGAGTCAATGGGTACATGCACGATAACATCTCCACGCGTGTGGGTTGGAAGATGAGCTATGGAAACCTTCAAAATTGCCCTACTAATCACCGCCAACTTTTTCCATCCCAGAGTCTTAGAGTCAATGGGTACATGCACGATAACATCTCCACGCGTGTGCGTTGAAAGATGAGCTATGGAAACCTTCAAAATTGCCCTACTAATCACCGCCAACTTTTTCCATCCCAGAGTCTCAGAATCAATGGGTACATGCACGATAACATCTCCACGCGTGTGGGTTGGAAAATGAGCTATGGAAGATGAGCTTTGAGCTATGGTGCCCTACTAATCACCGCCAACTTTTGCCATCCCAGAGTCTCAGAGTCAATGGGTACATGCACGATAACATCACCACCCGTGTGGGTTGGAAGATGAGCTATGGAAACCTTAAAAATTGCCCTGCTGACCACCGCCAACTTTTTCCATCCCAGAGTCTTAGAGTCAATAGGTACATGCACGATAACATCTCCACGCGTGTGGGTTGGAAGATGAGCTATGGAAGATGAGCTATGGAAGATGAGCTATGAGCTATGGTGCCCTACTAATCACCGCCAACTTTTTCCATCCCAAAGTCTCAGAGTCAATGGGTACATGCACGATAACATCTCCACGCGTGTGGGTTGGAAAATGAGCTATGGAAGATGAGCTTTGAGCTATGGTGCCCTACTAATCACCGCCAACTTTTGCCATCCCAGAGTCTCAGAGTCAATGGGTACATGCACGATAACATCTCCACGCGTGTGGGTTGGAAGATGAGCTATGGAAACCTTCAAAATTGCCCTACTAATCACCGCCAACTTTTTCCATCCCAGAGTCTTAGAGTCAATGGGTACATGCACGATAACATCTCCACGCGTGTGGGTTGGAAGATGAGCTATGGAAACCTTCAAAATTGCGCTACTAATCACCGCCAACTTTTTCCATCCCAGAGTCTCAGAATCAATGGGTACATGCACGATAACATCTCCACGCGTGTGGGTTGGAAAATGAGCTATGGAAGATGAGCTTTGAGCTATGGTGCCCTACTAATCACCGCCAACTTTTGCCATCCCAGAGTCTCAGAGTCAATGGGTACATGCACGATAACATCACCACCCGTGTGGGTTGGAAGATGAGCTATGGAAACCTTAAAAATTGCCCTGCTGACCACCGCCAACTTTTTCCATCCCAGAGTCTTAGAGTCAATAGGTACATGCACGATAACATCTCCACGCGTGTGGGTTGGAAGATGAGCTATGGAAGATGAGCTATGGAAGATGAGCTATGAGCTATGGTGCCCTACTAATCACCGCCAACTTTTTCCATCCCAGAGTCTTAGAGTCAATGGGTACATGCACGATAACATCTCCACGCGTGTGGGTTGGAAGATGAGCTATGGAAACCTTCAAAATTGCCCTACTAATCACCGCCAACTTTTTCCATCCCAGAGTCTCAGAGTCAATGGGTACATGCACGATAACATCTCCACGCGTGTGGGTTGGAAAATGAGCTATGGAAGATGAGCTTTGAGCTATGGTGCCCTACTAATCACCGCCAACTTTTGCCATCCCAGAGTCTCAGAGTCAATGGGTACATGCACGATAACATCTCCACGCGTGTGGGTTGGAAGATGAGCTATGGAAACGTTCAAAATTGCCCTACTAATCACCGCCAACTTTTTCCATCCCAGAGTCTTAGAGTCAATGGGTACATGCACGATAACATCTCCACGCGTGTGGGTTGGAAGATGAGCTATGGAAACCTTCAAAATTGCCCTACTAATCACCGCCAACTTTTTCCATCCCAGAGTCTCAGAATCAATGGGTACATGCACGATAACATCTCCACGCGTGTGGGTTGGAAAATGAGCTATGGAAGATGAGCTTTGAGCTATGGTGCCCTACTAATCACCGCCAACTTTTGCCATCCCAGAGTCTCAGAGTCAATGGGTACATGCACGATAACATCACCACCCGTGTGGGTTGGAAGATGAGCTATGGAAACCTTAAAAATTGCCCTGCTGACCACCGCCAACTTTTTCCATCCCAGAGTCTTAGAGTCAATAGGTACATGCACGATAACATCTCCACGCGTGTGGGTTGGAAGATGAGCTATGGAAGATGAGCTATGGAAGATGAGCTATGAGCTATGGTGCCCTACTAATCACCGCCAACTTTTTCCATCCCAGAGTCTTAGAGTCAATGGGTACATGCACGATAACATCTCCACGCGTGTGGGTTGGAAGATGAGCTATGGAAACCTTCAAAATTGCCCTACTAATCACCGCCAACTTTTTCCATCCCAGAGTCTCAGAGTCAATGGGTACATGCACGATAACATCTCCACGCGTGTGGGTTGGAAAATGAGCTATGGAAGATGAGCTTTGAGCTATGGTGCCCTACTAATCACCGCCAACTTTTGCCATCCCAGAGTCTCAGAGTCAATGGGTACATGCACGATAACATCTCCACGCGTGTGGGTTGGAAGATGAGCTATGGAAGATGAGCTTTGAGCTATGGTGCCCTACTAATCACCGCCAACTTTTGCCATCCCAGAGTCTCAGAGTCAATGGGTACATGCACGATAACATCACCACCCGTGTGGGTTGGAAGATGAGCTATGGAAACCTTAAAAATTGCCCTGCTGACCACCGCCAACTTTTTCCATCCCAGAGTCTTAGAGTCAATAGGTACATGCACGATAACATCTCCACGCGTGTGGGTTGGAAGATGAGCTATGAGCTATGGTGCCCTACTAATCACCGCCAACTTTTTCCATCCCAAAGTCTCAGAGTCAATGGGTACATGCACGATAACATCACCGCCCGTGTGGATTGGAAGATGAGCTATGGAAGCGTTCAAAATTGCCCTACTGACCACCGCCAACTTTTTCCATCCCAGAGTCTCAGAGTCAATGGGTACATGCAGGATAACATCTCCACGCGTGTGGGTTGGAAAATGAGCTATGGAAGATGAGCTTTGAGCTATGGTGCCCTACTAATCACCGCCAACTTTTTCCATCCCAGAGTCTTAGAGTCAATAGGTACATGCACGATAACATCTCCACGCGTGTGGATTGGAAGATGAGCTATGGAAGATGAGCTATGAGCTATGGTACCCTACTAATCACCGCCAACTTTTTCCATCCCAGAGTCTCAGAGTCAATGGGTACATGCACGATAACATCTCCACGCGTGTGGGTTGGAAGATGAGCTTTGGAAGATGAGCTATGGAAGATGAGCTATGAGCTATGGTGCCCTACTAATCACCGCCAACTTTTTCCATCCCAGAGTCTTAGAGTCAATGGGTACATGCACGATAACATCTCCACGCGTGTGGGTTGGAAGATGAGCTATGGAAACCTTCAAAATTGCCCTACTAATCACCGCCAACTTTTTCCATCCCAGAGTCTCAGAGTCAGTGGCTACATGCACGATAACATCTCCACGCGTGTGGGTTGGAAGATGAGCTATGGAAGATGAGCTATGAGCTATGGTGTCCTACTAATCACCGCCAACTTTTTCCATCCCAGAGTCTTAGAGTCAGTGGGTACATGCACGATAACATCTCCACGCGTGTGGGTTGGAAGATGAGCTATGGAAACCTTCAAAATTGCCCTACTAATCACCGCCAACTTTTTCCATCCCAGAGTCTCAGAGTCAATGGGTACATGCACGATAACATCACCGCCCGTGTGGATTGGAAGATGAGCTATGGAAGCGTTCAAAATTGCCCTACTGACCACCGCCAACTTTTTCCATTCCAGAGTCTCAGAGTCAATGGGTACATGCACGATAACATCTCCACGCGTGTGGGTTGGAAGATGAGCTATGGAAGATGAGCTATGAGCTATGGTGCCCTACTAATCACCGCCAACTTTATCCATCCCAGAGTCTTAGAGTCAGTGGGTTCATGCACGATAACATCTCCACGCGTGTGGGTTGGAAAATGAGCTATGGAAGATGAGCTATGAGCTATGGTGCCCTACTAATCACCGCCAACTTTTTCCATCCCAGAGTCTTAGAGTCAATGGGTACATGCACGATAACATCTCCACGCGTGTGGGTTGGAAGATGAGCTATGGAAACCTTTAAAATTGCCCTACTAATCACCGCCAACTTTTTCCATCCCAGAGTCTCAGAGTCAATGGGTACATGCACGATAACATCTCCACGCGTGTGGGTTGGAAGATGAGCTATGGAAGATGAGCTATGAGCTATGGTACCCTACTAATCACCGCCAACTTTTTCCATCCCAGAGTCTCAGAGTCAATGGGTACATGCACGATAACATCTCCACGCGTGTGGGTTGGAAGATGAGCTATGGAAGATGAGCTATGAGCTATGGTGCCCTACTAATCACCGCCAACTTTTTCCATCCCAGAGTCTTAGAGTCAATGGGTACATGCACGATAACATCTCCACGCGTGTGGGTTGGAAGATGAGCTATGGAAACCTTCAAAATTGCCCTACTAATCACCGCCAACTTTTTCCATCCCAGAGTCTCAGAGTCAATGGGTACATGCACGATAACATCACCGCCCGTGTGGATTGGAAGATGAGCTATGGAAGCGTTCAAAATTGCCCTACTGACCACCGCCAACTTTTTCCATCCCAGAGTCTCAGAGTCAATGGGTACATGCACGATAACATCTCCACGCGTGTGGGTTGGAAGATGAGCTATGAGCTATGGTGCCCTACTAATCACCGCCAACTTTTTCCATCCCAGAGTCTTAGAGTCAATAGGTAATGCACGATAACATCTCCACGCGTGTGGATTGGAAGATGAGCTATGGAAGATGAGCTATGAGCTATGGTACCCTACTAATCACCGCCAACTTTTTCCATCCCAGAGTCTCAGAGTCAATGGGTACATGCACGATAACATCTCCACGCGTGTGGGTTGGAAGATGAGCTATGGAAGATGAGCTATGGAAGATGAGCTATGAGCTATGGTGCCCTACTAATCACCGCCAACTTTTTCCATCGCAGAGTCTTAGAGTCAATGGGTACATGCACGATCTCCACATCTCCACGCGTGTGGGTTGGAAGATGAGCTATGGAAACCTTCAAAATTGCCCTACTAATCACCGCCAACTTTTTCCATCAGAGAGTCTCAGAGTCAGTGGCTACATGCACGATAACATCTCCACGCGTGTGGGTTGGAAGATGAGCTATGGAAGATGAGCTATGAGCTATGGTGCCCTACTAATCACCGCCAACTTTTTCCATCCCAGAGTCTTAGAGTCAGTGGGTACATGCACGATAACATCTCCACGCGTGTGGGTTGGAAGATGAGCTATGGAAACCTTCAAAATTGCCCTACTAATCACTGCCAACTTTTTCCATCCCAGAGTCTCAGAGTCAATGGGTACATGCACGATAACATCACCGCCCGTGTGGATTGGAAGATGAGCTATGGAAGCGTTCAAAATTGCCCTACTGACCACCGCCAACTTTTTCCATCCCAGAGTCTCAGAGTCAATGGGTACATGCACGATAACATCTCCACGCGTGTGGGTTGGAAGATGAGCTATGGAAGATGAGCTATGAGCTATGGTGCCCTACTAATCACCGCCAACTTTTTCCATCCCAGAGTCTTAGAGTCAGTGGGTACATGCACGATAACATCTCCACGCGTGTGGGTTGGAAAATGAGCTATGGAAGATGAGCTATGAGCTATGGTGCCCTACTAATCACCGCCAACTTTTTCCTTCCCAGAGTCTTAGAGTCAATGGGTACATGCACGATAACATCTCCACGCGTGTGGGTTGGAAGATGAGCTATGGAAACCTTCAAAATTGCCCTACTAATCACCGCCAACTTTTTCCATCCCAGAGTCTCAGAGTCAATGGGTACATGCACGATAACATCTCCACGCGTGTGGGTTGGAAGATGAGCTATGGAAGATGAGCTATGAGCTATGGTGCCCTACTAATCACCGCCAACTTTTTCCATCCCAGAGTCTTAGAGTCAATGGGTACATGCACGATAACATCTCCACGCGTGTGGGTTGGAAGATGAGCTATGGAAACCTTCAAAATTGCCCTACTAATCACCGCCAACTTTTTCCATCCCAGAGTCTCAGAGTCAATGGGTACATGCACGATAACATCACCGCCCGTGTGGATTGGAAGATGAGCTATGGAAGCGTTCAAAATTGCCCTACTGACCACCGCCAACTTTTTCCATCCCAGAGTCTCAGAGTCAATGGGTACATGCACGATAACATCTCCACGCGTGTGGGTTGGAAGATGAGCTATGGAAGATGAGCTATGAGCTATGGTGCCCTACTAATCACCGCCAACTTTATCCATCCCAGAGTCTCAGAGTCAATGGGTACATGCACGATAACATCTCCACGCGTGTGGGTTGGAAGATGAGCTATGAGCTATGGTGCCCTACTAATCACCGCCAACTTTTTCCATCCCAGAGTCTTAGAGTCAATAGGTACATGCACGATAACATCTCCACGCGTGTGGGTTGGAAGATGAGCTATGGAAACCTTCAAAATTGCCCTACTGACCACGGCCAACTTTTTCCATCCCAGAGTCTTAGAGTCAATAGGTACATGCACGATAACATCTCCACGCGTGTGGGTTGGAAGATGAGTTATGGAAGATGAGCTATGAGCTATGGTGCCCTACTAATCACCGCCAACTTTATCCATCCCAGAGTCTCAGAGTCAATGGGTACATGCACGATAACATCTCCACGCGTGTGGGTTGGAAGATGAGCTATGGAAGATGAGCTATGAGCTATGGTGCCCTACTAATCACCGCCAACTTTTTCCATCCCAGAGTCTTAGAGTCAATGGGTACATGCACGATAACATCTCCACGCGTGTGGGTTGGAAGATGAGCTATGGAAACCTTCAAAATTGCCCTACTAATCACCGCCAACTTTTTCCATCCCAGAGTCTCAGAGTCAATGGGTACATGCACGATAACATCACCGCCCGTGTGGATTGGAAGATGAGCTATGGAAGCGTTCAAAATTGCCCTACTGACCACCGCCAACTTTTTCCATCCCAGAGTCTCAGAGTCAATGGGTACATGCACGATAACATCTCCACGCGTGTGGGTTGGAAGATGAGCTATGAGCTATGGTGCCCTACTAATCACCGCCAACTTTTTCCATCCCAGAGTCTTAGAGTCAATAGGTACATGCACGATAACATCTCCACGCGTGTGGATTGGAAGATGAGCTATGGAAGATGAGCTATGAGCTATGGTACCCTACTAATCACCGCCAACTTTTTCCATCCCAGAGTCTCAGAGTCAATGGGTACATGCACGATAACATCTCCACGCGTGTGGGTTGGAAGATGAGCTATGGAAGATGAGCTATGGAAGATGAGCTATGAGCTATGGTGCCCTACTAATCACCGCCAACTTTTTCCATCGCAGAGTCTTAGAGTCAATGGGTACATGCACGATAACATCTCCACGCGTGTGGGTTGGAAGATGAGCTATGGAAACCTTCAAAATTGCCCTACTAATCACCGCCAACTTTTTCCATCAGAGAGTCTCAGAGTCAGTGGCTACATGCACGATAACATCTCCACGCGTGTGGGTTGGAAGATGAGCTATGGAAGATGAGCTATGAGCTATGGTGCCCTACTAATCACCGCCAACTTTTTCCATCCCAGAGTCTTAGAGTCAGTGGGTACATGCACGATAACATCTCCACGCGTGTGGGTTGGAAGATGAGCTATGGAAACCTTCAAAATTGCCCTACTAATCACCGCCAACTTTTTCCATCCCAGAGTCTCAGAGTCAATGGGTACATGCACGATAACATCACCGCCCGTGTGGATTGGAAGATGAGCTATGGAAGCGTTCAAAATTGCCCTACTGACCACCGCCAACTTTTTCCATCCCAGAGTCTCAGAGTCAATGGGTACATGCACGATAACATCTCCACGCGTGTGGGTTGGAAGATGAGCTATGGAAGATGAGCTATGAGCTATGGTGCCCTACTAATCACCGCCAACTTTTTCCATCCCAGAGTCTTAGAGTCAGTGGGTACATGCACGATAACATCTCCACGCGTGTGGGTTGGAAAATGAGCTATGGAAGATGAGCTATGAGCTATGGTGCCCTACTAATCACCGCCAACTTTTTCCATCCCAGAGTCTCAGAGTCAATGGGTACATGCACGATAACATCTCCACGCGTGTGGGTTGGAAGATGAGCTATGGAAGATGAGCTATGGAAGATGAGCTATGAGCTATGGTGCCCTACTAATCACCGCCAACTTTTTCCATCCCAGAGTCTTAGAGTCAATGGGTACATGCACGATAACATCTCCACGCGTGTGGGTTGGAAGATGAGCTATGGAAACCTTCAAAATTGCCCTACCTAATCACCACCAACTTTTTCCATCCCAGAGTCTCAGAGTCAATGGGTACATGCACGATAACATCTCCACGCGTGTGGGTTGGAAGATGAGCTATGGAAGATGAGCTATGGAAGATGAGCTATGAGCTATGGTGCCCTACTAATCACCGCCAACTTTTTCCATCCAGAGTCTTAGAGTCAATGGGTACATGCACGATAACATCTCCACGCGTGTGGGTTGGAAGATGAGCTATGGAAACCTTCAAAATTGCCCTACTAATCACCGCCAACTTTTTCCATCCCAGAGTCTCAGAGTCAATGGGTACATGCACGATAACATCTCCACGCGTGTGGGTTGGAAGATGAGCTATGGAAGATGAGCTATGGAAGATGAGCTATGAGCTATGGTACCCTACTAATCACCGCCAACTTTTTCCATCCCAGAGTCTTAGAGTCAATGGGTACATGCACGATAACATCACCGCCCGTGTGGATTGGAAGATGAGCTATGGAAGCGTTCAAAATTGCCCTACTGACCACCGCCAACTTTTTCCATCCCAGAGTCTCAGAGTCAATGGGTACATGCACGATAACATCTCCACGCGTGTGGGTTGGAAGATGAGCTATGAGCTATGGTGCCCTACTAATCACCGCCAACTTTATCCATCCCAGAGTCTCAGAGTCAATGGGTACATGCACGATAACATCTCCACGCGTGTGGGTTGGAAGATGAGCTATGAGCTATGGTGCCCTACTAATCACCGCCAACTTTTTCCATCCCAGAGTCTTAGAGTCAATAGGTACATGCACGATAACATCTCCACGCGTGTGGGTTGGAAGATGAGCTATGGAAACCTTCAAAATTGCCCTACTGACCACGGCCAACTTTTTCCATCCCAGAGTCTTAGAGTCAATAGGTACATGCACGATAACATCTCCACGCGTGTGGGTTGGAAGATGAGTTATGGAAGATGAGCTATGAGCTATGGTGCCCTACTAATCACCGCCAACTTTTTCCATCGCAGAGTCTTAGAGTCAATGGGTACATGCACGATAATATCTCCACGCGTGTGGGTTGGAAGATGATCTATGGAAACCTTCAAAATTGCCCTACTGACCACGGCCAACTTTTTCCATCCGAGAGTCTTAGAGTCAATAGGTACATGCACGATAACATCTCCACGCGTGTGGGTTGGAAGATGAGCTATGGAAGATGAGCTATGAGCTATGGTGCCCTACTAATCACCGCCAACTTTTTCCATCCCAGAGTCTTAGAGTCAATAGGTACATGCACGATAACATCTCCACGCGTGTGGGTTGGAAAATGAGCTATGGAAGATGAGCTATGAGCTATGGTGCCCTACTAATCACCGCCAACTTTTTCCATCCCAGAGTCTCAGAGTCAATGGGTACATGCACGATAACATCTCCACGCGTGTGGGTTGGAAGATGAGCTATGGAAGATGAGCTATGGAAGATGAACTATGGAAGATGAGCTATGAGCTATGGTGCCCTACTAATCACCGCCAACTTTTTCCATCGCAGAGTCTTAGAGTCAATGATAACATCTCCACGCGTGTGGGTTGGAAGATGAGCTATGGAAACCTTCAAAATTGCCCTACTAATCACCGCCAACTTTTTCCATCAGAGAGTCTCAGAGTCAGTGGCTACATGCACGATAACATCTCCACGCGTGTGGGTTGGAAGATGAGCTATGGAAGATGAGCTATGAGCTATGGTGCCCTACTAATCACCGCCAACTTTTTCCATCCCAGAGTCTTAGAGTCAGTGGGTACATGCACGATAACATCTCCACGCGTGTGGGTTGGAAGATGAGCTATGGAAACCTTCAAAATTGCCCTACTAATCACCGCCAACTTTTTCCATCCCAGAGTCTCAGAGTCAATGGGTACATGCACGATAACATCTCCACGCGTGTGGGTTGGAAGATGAGCTATGGAAGATGAGCTATGAGCTATGGTGCCCTACTAATCACCGCCAACTTTTTCCATCCCAGAGTCTTAGAGTCAGTGGGTACATGCACGATAACATCTCCACGCGTGTGGGTTGGAAAATGAGCTATGGAAGATGAGCTATGAGCTATGGTGCCCTACTAATCACCGCCAACTTTTTCCATCCCAGAGTCTTAGAGTCAATGGGTACATGCACGATAACATCTCCACGCGTGTGGGTTGGAAGATGAGCTATGGAAACCTTCAAAATTGCCCTACTAATCACCGCCAACTTTTTCCATCCCAGAGTCTCAGAGTCAATGGGTACATGCACGATAACATCTCCACGCGTGTGGGTTGGAAGATGAGCTATGGAAGATGAGCTATGGAAGATGAGCTATGAGCTATGGTGCCCTACTAATCACCGCCAACTTTTTCCATCCCAGAGTCTTAGAGTCAATGGGTACATGCACGATAACATCTCCACGCGTGTGGGTTGGAAGATGAGCTATGGAAACCTTCAAATTGCCCTACTAATCACCGCCAACTTTTTCCATCCCAGAGTCTCAGAGTCAATGGGTACATGCACGATAACATCACCGCCCGTGTGGATTGGAAGATGAGCTATGGAAGCGTTCAAAATTGCCCTACTGACCACCGCCAACTTTTTCCATCCCAGAGTCTCAGAGTCAATGGGTACATGCACGATAACATCTCCACGCGTGTGGGTTGGAAGATGAGCTATGGAAAATGAGCTATGAGCTATGGTGCCCTACTAATCACCGCCAACTTTATCCATCCCAGAGTCTCAGAGTCAATGGGTACATGCACGATAACATCTCCACGCGTGTGGGTTGAAAGATGAGCTATGAGCTATGGTGCCCTACTAATCACCGCCAACTTTTTCCATCCCAGAGTCTTAGAGTCAATAGGTACATGCACGATAACATCTCCACGCGTGTGGGTTGGAAGATGAGCTATGGAAACCTTCAAAATTGCCCTACTGACCACGGCCAACTTTTTCCATCCCAGAGTCTTAGAGTCAATAGGTACATGCACGATAACATCTCCACGCGTGTGGGTTGGAAGATGAGTTATGGAAGATGAGCTATGAGCTATGGTGCCCTACTAATCACCGCCAACTTTTTCCATCCCAGAGTCTTAGAGTCAATGGGTACATGCACGATAATATCTCCACGCGTGTGGGTTGGAAGATGATCTATGGAAACCTTCAAAATTGCCCTACTGACCACGGCCAACTTTTTCCATCCGAGAGTCTTAGAGTCAATAGGTACATGCACGATAACATCTCCACGCGTGTGGGTTGGAAGATGAGCTATGGAAGATGAGCTATGAGCTATGGTGCCCTACTAATCACCGCCAACTTTTTCCATCCCAGAGTCTTAGAGTCAATAGGTACATGCACGATAACATCTCCACGCGTGTGGGTTGGAAAATGAGCTATGGAAGATGAGCTATGAGCTATGGTGCCCTACTAATCACCGCCAACTTTTTCCATCCCAGAGTCTCAGAGTCAATGGGTACATGCACGATAACATCTCCACGCATGTGGGTTGGAAGATGAGCTATGGAAGATGAGCTATGAGCTATGGTGCCCT
>CAKAIZ010000079.1:0-50088 GCA_916610145.1 Eristalis arbustorum | reverse complement strand
TTTTTCCTGTGATTTTACTAGTTTCTTCTTATAACTTTTTCTGCTCTTTTACCTACTTTTTTCATGGAAAATCTGATTATTTTCTCAATATTTTTATATTTTACTGCTATTTTTATATATATACTGCGCTAAAACCCGCATTTCCTAAACTACTATGAAAGTTTTTGATCTTAAACCAACTTTTTCCTGTGATTTTTACTAGCTTCTTCTTTTCATATAACTTTTTCTGCTCTTTTACCTACTTTTTTCATGGAAAATCTGATTATTTTCTCAATATTTTTATATTATATATACTGCGCTGAAACCCGCATTTCCTAAATTACTATGAAAGTTTTTGATCTTTAACCAACTTTTTCCTGTGATTTTTACTAGTTTCTTCTTTTCATATAACTTTTTCTGCTCTTTTACCTACATTTTTCATGGAAAATCTGATTATTTTCTCAATATTTTTATATTATATATATATATACGGCGCTGAAACTCGCATTTCCTAAACTACTATGAAAGTTTTTGATCTTTAACCAACTTTTTCCTGTAATTTTTACTAGTTTCTTCTTTACATATAACTTTTTCTGCTCTTTTACCTACATTTTTCATGGAAAATCTGATTATTTTCTCAATATTCTTATATTATATATATATATATTTATAGTATATATATCAAGATATATATACTGCACTGAAACCCGCATTTCCTATACTAGTATGAAAGTTTTTGATCTTTAACCAACTTTTTCCTGTGATTTTTACTAGTTTCTTCTTTTCATATAACTTTTTCTGCTCTTTTACCTACTTTTTTAATGGAAAATCTGATTATTTTCTAAATATTTTTATATTATATATATATATACTGCGCTGAAACCCGCATTTCCTAAACTACTATGAAAGTTTTTGATCTTTAACCAACTTTTTCCTGTGATTTTTACTAGTTTCTTCTTTTCATATAACTTTTTCTGCTCTTTTACCTACTTTTTTCATGGAAAATCTGATTATTTTCTCAATATTTTTATATTATATATATATATATACTGCGCTGAAACCCGCATTTCCTATACTAGTATGAAAGTTTTTGATCTTTAACCAACTTTTTCCTGTGATTTTTACTAGTTTCTTCTTTTCATATAACTTTTTCTGCTCTTTTACCTACTTTTTTCATGGAAAATCTGATTATTTTCTCAATATTTTTATATTATACTGCTATTTTTATATATATACTGCGCTGAAACCGCATTTCCTAAGCTACTATGAAAGTTTTTGATCTTTAACCAACTTTTTCCTGTGATTTTTACTAGTTTCTTCTTTTCATATAACTTTTTCTGCTCTTTTACCTACTTTTTTCATGGAAAATCTGATTATTTTCTCAATATTTTATATTATACTGCTATTTTTATATATATACTGCGCTGAAACCGCATTTCCTAAACTACTATGAAAGTTTTTGATCTTTAACCAACTTTTTCCTGTGATTTTTAGTAGTTTCTTCTTTTCATATAACTTTTTTCTGCTCTTTTACCTACATTTTCATGGAAAATCTGATTATTTTCTCAATATTTTTATATTATATATATATACTGCGCGGAGACCCGCATTTCCTAAACTACTATGAAAGTTTTTGATCTTTAACCAACTTTTTCCTGTGATTTTTACTAGTTTCTTCTTTTCATATAACTTTTTCTGCTCTTTTACCTACTTTTTTCATGGAAAATCTGATTATTTTCTCAATATTTTTATATTATACTGCTATTCATATATATATATACTGCGCTGAAACCCGCATTTCCTAAACTACTATGAAAGTTTTTGACCTTTAACCAACTTTTTCGTGTGATTTCTACTAGTTTCTTCTTTTCATATAACTTTTTATGCTCTTTTACCTACATTTTTCATGGAAAATCTGATTATTTTGTCAATATTTTTATATTATATATACATACTGCGCTGAGACCCGCATTTCCTAAACTACTATGAAAGTTTTTGATCCTTAACCAACTTTTTCCTGTGATTTTTACTAGTTTCTGCTTTTCATATAACTTTTTCTGCTCTTTTACTTACTTTTTTCATGGAAAATCTGATTATTTTCTCAATATTTTTATATTATACTGCTATTTTTATATACATACTGCGCTGAAACCCGCATTTCCTATACTAGTATGAAAGTTTTTGATCTTTAACCAACTTTTTCCTGTGATTTTTTCAAGCTTCTTCTTTTCATATAACTTTTTCTGCTCTTTTACCTACTTTATTCATGGAAAATCTGATTATTTTCTCAATATTTTTATATTATATATATAAACTGCGCTGAAACCCGCATTTCCTAAACTACTATGAAAGTTTTTGATCTTTAACCAACTTTTTCCTGTGATTTTTACTAGTTTCTTCTTTTCATATAACTTTTTCTGCTCTTTTACCTACTTTTTTCATGGAAAATCTGATTATTTTCTCAATATTTTTATATTATACTGCAATTCTTATATATATATACTGCGCTGAAACCCGCATTTCCTAAACTACTATGAAAGTTTTTGACCTTTAACCAACTTTTTCGTGTGATTTCTACTAGTTTCTTCTTTTCATATAACTTTTTATGCTCTCTTACCTACATTTTTCATGGAAAATCTGATTATTTTGTCAATATTTTTATATTATATATACATACTGCGCTGAGTCCCGCATTTCCTAAACTACTATGAAAGTTTTTGATCCTTAACCAACTTTTTCCTGTGATTTTTACTAGTTTCTGCTTTTCATATAACTTTTTCTGCTCTTTTACTTACTTTTTTCATGGAAAATCTGATTATTTTCCGAATATTTTTATATTATACTGCTATTTTTATATATATACTGCGCTGAAACCGCATTTCCTATACTAGTATGAAAGTTTTTGATCTTTAACCAACTTTTTCCTGTAATTTTTACAAGCTTCTTCTTTTCATATAACTTTTTCTGCTCTTTTACCTACTTTATTCATGGAAAATCTGATTATTTTCTCAATATTTTTATATTATATATATATACTGCGCTGAAACCCGCATTTCCTAAACTACTATG
Organism: Eristalis arbustorum; assembly: GCA_916610145.1. Lineage (NCBI taxonomy): Eukaryota > Metazoa > Arthropoda > Insecta > Diptera > Syrphidae > Eristalis > Eristalis arbustorum. The sequence goes on along the minus strand of CAKAIZ010000079.1, from coordinate 47,040 downwards.
AAAGTTTTTGATCTTTAACCAACTTTTTCCTGTGATTTTTACTAGTTTCTTCTTTTCATATAACTTTTTCTGCTCTTTTACCTACATTTTTCATAGAAAATCTGATTATTTTCTCAATATTTTTATATTATACTGCTATTTTTATATATATATACTGCGCTGAAACCCGCATTTCCTAAACTACTATGAAAGTTTTTGATCTTTAACCAACTTTTTCCTGTGATTTTTACTAGTTTCTTCTTTTCATATAACTTTTTCTGCTCTTTTACCTACATTTTTCATAGAAAATCTGATTATTTTCTGAATATTTTTATATTATACCGCTATTTTTATATATTAACTGCGCTGAAACCCGCGTTTCCTAAACTACTATGAAAGTTTTTGATCTTTAACCAACTTTTTCCTGTGATTTTTACTAGTTTCTTCTTTTCATATAACTTTTTCTGCTCTTTTACCTACATTTTTCATGGAAAATCTGCTTATTTTCTCAATATTTTTATATTATATATATACTGCGCTGAAACCCGCATTTCCTAAACTACTATGAAAGTTTTTGATCTTTTTCCTGTGATCTTTACTAGTTTCTTCTTTTCATATAACTTTTTCTGCTCTTTTACCTACTTTTTTCATGGAAAATCTGATTATTTTCTCAATATTTTTATATTATACTGCTATTTTTATATATATACTGCGCTGAAACCCGCATTTCCTAAACTACTATGAAAGTTTTTGATCTTTAACCAACTTTTTCCTGTGATTTTTACTAGTTTCTTCTTTTCATATAACTTTTTCTGCTCTTTTACCTACTTTTTTCATGGAAAATCTGATTATTTTCTCAATATTTTTATATTATATATATATACTGCGCTGAAACCCGCATTTCCTAAACTACTATGAAAGTTTTTGATGTTTAACCAACTTTTTCCTGTGATATTTACTAGTTTCTTCTTTTCATATAACTTTTTCTGCTCTTTTACCTACTTTTTTCATGGAAAATCTGATTTTCTCAATATTTTTATATTATATATATATATATACCGCGCTAAAACCCGCATTTCCTAAACTACTATGAAGGTTTTTGATCTTTTACCACCTTTTTCCTGTGATTTTTACTAGTTTCTTCCCTTCATATAACTTTTTCTGCTCTTTTACCTACATTTTTCATGGAAAATCGGATTATTTTCTCAATATTTTTATATTATATATATATATACTGCGCTGAAACCCGAATTTCCTAAACTACTATGAAAGTTTTTGATCTTTAACCAACTTTTTCCTGTGATTTTTACTAGTTTCTTCTTTTCATATAACTTTTTCTGCTCTTTTACCTACATTTTTCATAGAAAATCTGATTATTTTCTCAATATTTTTATATTATACTGCTATTTTTATATATATATACTGCGCTGAAACCCGCATTTCCTAAACTACTATGAAAGTTTTTGATCTTTAACCAACTTTTTCCTGTGATTTTTACTAGTTTCTTCTTTTCATATAACTTTTTCTGCTCTTTTACCTACATTTTTCATAGAAAATCTGATTATTTTCTCAATATTTTTATATTATACTGCTATTTTTATATATATATACTGCGCTGAAACCCGCATTTCCTAAACTACTATGAAAGTTTTTGATCTTTAACCAACTTTTTCCTGTGATTTTTACTAGTTTCTTCTTTTCATATATCTTTTTCTGCTCTTTTACCTACATCTTTCATGGAAAATCTGCTTATTTTCTCAATATTTTTATATTATATATATATAATGCGCTGAAACCCGCATTTCTTAAACTACTATGAAAGTTTTTGATCTTTTACTAACTTTTTCCTGTGATTTTTACTAGTTTCTTCTTTTCATATAACTTTTTCTGCTCTTTTACCTACTTTTTTCATGGAAAATCTGATTATTTTCTCAATATTTTTATATTATACTGCTATTTTTATATATATACTGCGCTGAAACCCGCATTTCCTAAACTACTATGAACGTTTTTGATCTTTAACCAACTTTTTCCTGTGATTTTTACTAGTTTCTTCTTTTCATATAACTTTTTCTGCTCTTTTACCTACATTTTTCATGGAAAATCTGATTATTTTCTCAATATTTTTATATTATATATATATACTGCGCTGAAACCCGCATTTCCTAAGCTACTATGAAAGTTTTTGATGTTTAACCAACTTTTTCCTGTGATATTTACTAGTTTCTTCTTTTCATATAACTTTTTCTGCTCTTTTACCTACTTTTTTCATGGAAAATCTGATTTTCTCAATATTTTTATATTATATATATATATACCGCGCTAAAACCCGCATTTCCTAAACTACTATGAAGGTTTTTGATCTTTTACCACCTTTTTCCTGTGATTTTTACTAGTTTCTTCTTTTCATATAACATTTTCTGCTGTTTTACCTACATTTTTCATGGAAAATCTGATTATTTTCTCAATATTTTTATATTATATATATATATACTGCGCTGAAACCCGAATTTCCTAAACTACTATGAAAGTTTTTGATCTTTAACCAACTTTTTCCTGTGATTTTTACTAGTTTCTTCTTTTCATATAACTTTTTCTGCTCTTTTACCTACATTTTTCATGGAAAATCTGATTATTTTCCCAATATTTTTATATTATATATATATATATACTGCGCTGAAACCCGCATTTCTTAAACTACTATGAAAGTTTTTGATCTTTAACCAATTTTTTCCTGTGATTTTTACTAGTCTCTTCTTTTCATATAACTTTTTCTGCTCTTTTACCTACATTTTTCATGGAAAATCTGATTATTTTCTCAATATTTTTATATTATACTGCTATTTTTATATATGTACTGCGCTGAAACCCGCATTTCCTAAACTACTATGAAAGTTTTTGATCTTTAACCAACTTTTTCCTGTGATTTTTACTAGTTTCTTCTTTTCATATAACATTGTCTGCTCTTTTACCTACATTTTTCATGGAAAATCTGATTATTTTCTCAATATTTTTATATTATACTGCTATTTTTATATATATACTGCGCTGAAACCCGCATTTCCTAAACTACTATGAACGTTTTTGATCTTTAACCAACTTTTTCCTGTAATTTTTACTAGTTTCTTCTTTTCATATAACTTTTTCTGCTCTTTTACCTATTTTTTCATGGAAAATCTGATTATTTTCTCAATATTTTTATATTATATATATACTGCGCTGAAACCCGCATTTCCTAAGCTACTATGAAAGTTTTTGATCTTCAACCAACTTTTTCCTGTGATTTTTACTAGTTTCTTCTTTTCATATAACTTTTTCTGCTCTTTTAAGTACTTTTTTCATGGAAAATCTGATTATTTTCTCAATATTTTTATATTATACTGCTATTTCTATATATATACTGCGCTGAAACCCGCATTTCCTAAACTACTATGAAAGTTTTTGATCTTTAACCAACTTTTTTCCTGTGATTTTTACTAGTTTCTTCTTTTCATATAACTTTTTCTGCTCTTTTACCTACATTTTTCATGGAAAATCTGATTATTTTCTCAATATTTTTATATTATATATATATATACTGCGCTGAAACCCGCATTTCCTAAACTACTATGAAAGTTTTTGATCTTTAACAAACTTTTTCCTGTCATTTTTACTAGTTTTTTCTTTTCATATAACCTTTTCTGCTCTTTTAAATACTTTTTCATGGAAAATCTGATTATTTTCTCAATATTTTTATATTATACCGCTATTTTTATATATATACTGCGCTGAAAGCCGCATTTCCTAAACTACTATGAAAGTTTTTGATCTTTAACCAACTTTTTCCTGTGATGTTTACTAGTTTCTTCTTTTCATATAACATTTTCTGCTCTTTTACCTACATTTTTCATGGAAAATCTGATTATTTTCTCAATATTATTATATAATACTGCTATTTTTATATATATACTGCGCTGAAACCCGCATTTCCTAAACTACTATGAAAGGTTTTGATCTTTAACCAAATTTTCCCTGTTATTTTTACTAGTTTCTTCTTTTCATATAACTTTTTCTGCTCTTTTACCTACTTTTTTCATGGAAAATCTGATTATTTTCTCAATATTTTATATATATACTGCGCTGAAACCCGCATTTCCTAAACTACTATGAAATTTTTGATCTTTAACCAAAGTTTTCCTGTGATTTTTACTAGTTTCTTCTTTTCATATAATGTTTTCTGCTCTTTTACCTACATTTTCATGGAAAATCTGATTATTTTCTCAATATTTTTATATTATATATATATACTGCGCTGAAACCCGCATTTCCTAAACTACTATGAAAGTTTTTGATCTTTAACCAACTTTTTCCTGTGATTTTTACTAGTAACTTTTTCTGCTGTTTTACCTACATTTATCATGGAAAATCTGATTATTTTCTCAACATTTTTATATTATATATATATACTGCGCTGAAACCCGCATTTCCTAAACTACTATGAAAGTTTTTGATCTTTAACCATCTTTTTCCTGTGATTTTTACTAGTTTCTTCTTTTCATATAACTTTTTCTGCTCTTTTACATACATTTTTCATGGAAAATCTGATTATTTTCTCAATATTTTTATATTATATATATACTGCGCTGAAACCCGCATTTCCTAAACTACGATGAAAGTTTTTGATCTTTAACCAACTTTTTCCTGTGATTTTTACTAGTTTCTTCTTTTCATATAACTTTTTCTGCTCTTTTACGTACTTTTTTCATGGAAAATCTGATTATTTTCTCAATATTTTTATATTATACTGCTATTTTTATATATACTGCGCTGAAACCCGCATTTCCTAAACTACTATGAAAGTTTTTGATCTTTAAACCAACTTTTTCCTGTCATTTTTACTAGTTTCTTCTTTTCATATAACCTTTTCTGCTCTTTTACTTACTTTTTCATGGAAAATCTGATTATTTTCTCAATATTTTTACATTATACTGCTATTTTTATATATGTACTGCGCTGAAACCCGAATTTCCTAAACTACTATGAAAGTTTTTGATCTTTAACCAACTTTTTCCTGTGATTTTTACTAGTTTCTTCTTTTCATATAACTTTTTCTGCTCTTTTACCTACTTTTTTCATGGAAAATCTGATTATTTTCTCAATATTTTTATATTATACAGCTACTTTTATATATATATACTTCGCTGAAACCCGCATTTCCTAAACTACTATGAAAGTTTTTGATCTTTAACAAACTTTTTCCTGTCATTTTTACTAGTTTTTTCTTTTCATATAACCTTTTCTGCTCTTTTAAATACTTTTTCATGGAAAATCTGATTATTTTCTCAATATTTTTATATTATACCGCTATTTTTATATATATATACTGCGCTGAAACCCGCATTTCCTAAACTACTATGAAAGTTTTTGATCTTTAACCAACTTTTTCCTGTGATTTTTACTAGTTTCTTCTTTTCATATAACTTTTTCTGCTCTTTTACCTACTTTTTTCATGGAAAATCTGATTATTTTCTCAATATTTTTATATTATATATATATATACTGCGCTGAAACCCGCATTTCCTAAACTACTATGAAAGTTTTTGATCTTTAACAAACTTTTTCCTGTCATTTTTACTAGTTTTTTCTTTTCATATAACCTTTTCTGCTCTTTTAAATACTTTTTCATGGAAAATCTGATTATTTTCTCAATATTTTTATATTATACCGCTATTTTTATATATATACTGCGCTGAAAGCCGCATTTCCTAAACTACTATGAAAGTTTTTGATCTTTAACCAACTTTTTCCTGTCATTTTTACTAGTTTCTTCTTTTCATATAACCTTTTCTGCTCTTTTACTTACTTTTTCATGGAAAATCTGATTATTTTCTCAATATTTTTACATTATACTGCTATTTTTATATATATACTGCGCTGAAACCCGAATTTCCTAAACTACTATGAAAGTTTTTGATCTTTAACCAACTTTTTCCTGTGATTTTTACTAGTTTCTTCTTTTCATATAACTTTTTCTGCTCTTTTACCTACTTTTTTCATGGAAAATCTGATTATTTTCTCAATATTTTATATATATACTGCGCTGAAACCCGCATTTCCTAAACTACTATGAAAGGTTTTGATCTTTAACCAAATTTTTCCTGTGATTTTTACTAGTTTCTTCTTTTCATATAACTTTTTCTGCTCTTTTACCTACTTTTTTCATGGAAAATCTGATTATTTTCTCAATATTTTATATATATACTGCGCTGAAACCCGCATTTCCTAAACTACTATGAAATTTTTGATCTTTAACCAAATTTTTCCTGTGATTTTTACTAGTTTCTTCTTTTCATATAATGTTTTCTGCTCTTTTACCTACATTTTCATGGAAAATCTGATTATTTTCTCAATATTTTTATATTATATATATATACTGCGCTGAAACCCGCATTTCCTAAACTACTATGAAAGTTTTTGATCTTTAACCAACTTTTTCCTGTCATTTTTACTAGTTTTTTCTTTTCATATAACCTTTTCTGCTCTTTTAAATACTTTTTCATGGAAAATCTGATTATTTTCTCAATATTTTTATATTATACCGCTATTTTTATATATATACTGCGCTGAAAGCCGCATTTCCTAAACTACTATGAAAGTTCTTGATCTTTAACCAACTTTTTCCTGTGATGTTTACTAGTTTCTTCTTTTCATATAACATTTTCTGCTCTTTTACCTACATTTTTCATGGAAAATCTGATTATTTTCTCAATATTATTATATTATACTGCTATTTTTATATATATACTGCGCTGAAACCCGCATTTCCTAAACTACTATGAAAGTTTTTGATCTTTAACCAACTTTTTCCTGTGATTTTTACTAGTAACTTTTTCTGCTGTTTTACCTACATTTATCATGGAAAATCTGATTATTTTCTCAACATTTTTATATTATATATATATACTGCGCTGAAACCCGCATTTCCTAAACTACTATGAAAGTTTTTGATCTTTAACCATCTTTTTCCTGTGATTTTTACTAGTTTCTTCTTTTCATATAACTTTTTCTGCTCTTTTACATACATTTTTCATGGAAAATCTGATTATTTTCTCAATATTTTTATATTATATATATACTGCGCTGAAACCCGCATTTCCTAAACTACTATGAAAGTTTTTGATCTTTAACCAACTTTTTCCTGTGATTTTTACTAGTTTCTTCTTTTCATATAACTTTTTCTGCTCTTTTACGTACTTTTTTCATGGAAAATCTGATTATTTTCTCAATATTTTTTTATTATACTGCTATTTTTATATATACTGCGCTGAAACCCGCATTTCCTAAACTACTATGAACGTTTTTGATCTTTAACCAACTTTTTCCTGTCATTTTTACTAGTTTCTTTTTTTCATATAACCTTTTCTGCTCTTTTACCTACTTTTTCATGGAAAATCTGATTATTTTCTAAATATTTTTATATTATACTGCTATTTTTATATATATACTGCGCTGAAACCCGAATTTCCTAAACTACTATGAAAGTTTTTGATCTTTAACCAACTTTTTCCTGTGATTTTTACTAGTTTCTTCTTTTCATATAACTCTTTCTGCTCTTTTACCTACTTTTTTCATGGAAAATCTGATTATTTTCTCAATAGTATTATATTATACTGCTATTTTTATATAAATACTGCGCTGAAACCCGCATTTCCTAAACTACTATAAAAGGTCTTGATCTTTAACCAACTTTTTCCTGTGATTTTTACTAGTTTCTTCTTTTCATATAACTTTTTCTGCTCTTTTACCTACTTTTTTCATGGAAAATCTGATTATTTTCTCAATATTTTTATATTATACAGCTACTTTTATATATATACTTCGCTGAAACCCGCATTTCCTAAACTACTATGAAAGTTTTTGATCTTTACCCAAATTTTTCCTGTGATTTTTACTAGTTTCTTCTTTTCATATAACTTTTTCTGCTCTTTTACCTACATTTTTCATGGAAAATCTGATTATTTTCTCAATATTTTTATATTATATGTATACTGCGCTGAAACCCGCATTTCCTAAACTACTATGAAAGTTTTTGAACTTTAACCAACTTCTTCCTGTGATTTTTACTAGTTTCTTCTTTTCATATAACTTTTTCTGCTCTTTTACCTACATTTTTCATGGAAAATCTGATTATTTTCTCAATATTTTTATATTATATATATATATACTGCGCTGAAACCCGCATTTCCTAAACTACTATGAAAGTTTTTGATCTTTAACCAACTTTTTCCTGTGATTTTTACTAGTTTCTTCTTTTCATATAACTCTTTCTGCGCTTTTACCTACTTTTTTCATGGAAAATCTGATTATTTTCTCAATAGTATTATATTATACTGCTATTTTTATATAAATACTGCGCTGAAACCCGCATTTCCTAAACTACTATGAAAGGTTTTGATCTTTAACCAACTTTTTCCTGTGATTTTTACTAGTTTCTTCTTTTCATATAACTTTTTCTGCTCTTTTACCTACTTTTTTCATGGAAAATCTGATTATTTTCTCAATAGTATTATATTATACTGCTATTTTTATATATATACTGCGCTGAAACCCGCATTTCCTAAACTACTATGAAAGGTTTTGATCTTTAACCAACTTTTTCCTGTGATTTTTACTAGTTTCTTCTTTTCATATAACTTTTTCTGCTCTTTTACCTACTTTTTTCATGGAAAATCTGATTATTTTCTCAATATTTTTATATTATACAGCTACTTTTATATATATACTTCGCTGAAACCCGCATTTCCTAAACTACTATGAAAGTTTTTGATCGTTAACCAACTTTTCCTGTGATTTTTACTAGTTTCTTCTTTTCATATAACTTTTTCTGCTCTTTTACCTACATTTTTCATGGAAAATCTGATTTTCTCAATATTTTTATATTATATATATACTGCGCTGAAACCCGCATTTCCTAAACTACTATGAAAGTTTTTGATCTTTAACCAACTTCTTCCTGTGATTTTTACTAGTTTCTTCTTTTCATATAACTTTTTCTGCTCTTTTACCTACATTTTTCATGGAAAATCTGATTATTTTCTCAATATTTTTATATTATATATATATACTGCTCTGAAACCCGCATTTCCTAAACTACTATGAAAGTTTTTGATCTTTAACCAACTTCTTCCTGTGATTTTTACTAGTTTCTTCTTTTCATATAACTTTTTCTGCTCTTTTACCTATTTTTTCATGGAACATCTGATTATTTTCTCAATATTTTTATATTATATATATATATACTGCGCTGAAACCCGCATTTCCTAAACTACTATGAAAGTTTTTGATCTTTAACCAACTTTTTCCTGCGATTTTTACTAGTTTCTTCTTTTCATATAACTTTTTCTGCTCTTTTACCTACTTTTTTCATGGAAAATCTGATTATTTTCTCAATATTTTTATATTATACAGCTACTTTTATATATATATACTTCGCTGAAACCCGCATTTCCTAAACTACTATGAAAGTTTTTGATCTTTAACCAACTTTTTCCTGTGATTTTTACTAGTTTCTTCTTTTCATATAACTTTTTCTGCTCTTTTACCTACATTTTTCATGGAAAATCTGATTATTTTCTAAATATTTTTATATTATACTGCTATTTTTATATATATACTGCGCTGAAACCCGAATTTCCTAAACTACTATGAAAGTTTTTGATCTTTAACCAACTTTTTCCTGCGATTTTTACTAGTTTCTTCTTTTCATATAACTTTTTCTGCTATTTTACCTACATTTTTCATGGAAAATCTGATTATTTTCTCAATATTTTTATATTATATATATATATTGCTCTGAAACCCGCATTTCCTAAACTACTATGAAAGGTTTTGATCTTTAACCAACTTTTTTCTGTGATTTTTACTAGTTTCTTCTTTTCATATAACTCTTTCTGCTCTTTTACCTACTTTTTTCATGGAAAATCTGATTATTTTCTCAATATTTTTATATTATACTGCTACTTTTATATATATACTGCGCTGAAACCCGCATTTCCTAAACTACTATGAAAGTTTTTGATCTTTAACCAACTTTTTCCTGTGATTTTTACTAGTCTCTTCTCTTCATATAACTTTTTCTGCTCTTTTACCTACATTTTTCATGGAAAATCTGATTATTTTCTCAATATTTTTATATTATACTGCTACTTTTATATATATACTGCGCTGAAACCCGCATTTCCTAAACTACTATGAAAGTTTTTGATCTTTAACCAACTTTTTCCTGTGATTTTTACTAGTCTCTTCTCTTCATATAACTTTTTCTGCTCTTTTACCTACATTTTTCATGGAAAATCTGATTATTTTCTCAATATTTTTATATTACATATATATACTGCGCTGAAACCCGCATTTCCTAAACTGCTATGATAGTTTTTGATCTTTAACCAACTTTTTCCTGTGATTTTAACAAGTTTCTTCTTTTCATATAACGTTTTCTGCTCTTTTACCTACTTTTTTCATGGAAAATCTGATTATTTTCTCAATATTTTTATATTATATATATATACTGCGCTGAAACCCGCATTTCCTAAACTACTATGAAAGTTTTTGATCTTTAACCAACTTTTTCCTGTGATTTTTGCTAGTTTCTTCTTTTCATATAACTATTTCTACTGTTTTACCTACATTTATCATGGAAAATCTGATTATTTTCTCAACAATTTTATATTATATATATATATACTGCGCTGAAACCCGCATTTCCTAAACTACTATGAAAGTTTTTGATCTTTAACCAACTTTTTCCTGTGATTTTTACTATTTTCTTCTTTTCATATAACTTTTTCTGCTCTTTTACCTACATTTTTCATGGAAAATCTGATTATTTTCTCAATATTTTTATATTATATATATACTGCGCTGAAACCCGCATTTCCTAAACTAATATGAAAGTTTTGGATCTTTAACCAACTTTTTCCTGTGATTTTTACTAGTTTCTTCTTTTCATATAACTTTTTCTGCTCTTTTACCTACATTTTTCATGGAAAATCTGATTATTTTCTCAATATTTTAATATTATATATATATACTGCTCTGAAACCCGCATTTCCTAAACTACTATGAAAGTTTTTGATCTTTAACCAACTTCTTCCTGTGGTTTGTACTAGTTTCTTCTTTTCATATAACTTTTTCTGCTCTTTTACCTACTTTTTTCATGGAACATCTGATTATTTTCTCAATATTTTTATACTATATATATATATTGCGCTGAAACCCGCATTTCCTAAACTACTATGAAAGTTTTTGATCTTTAACCAATTTTTTCCTGTGATTTTTACTAGTTTCTTCTTTTCATATAACTTTTTCTGCTCTTTTACCTACATTTTACATGGAAAATCTGATTATTTTCTACATTTTTTTATATTATACTGCTATTTTTATATATATACTGCGCTGAAACCCGCATTTCCTAAACTACTATGAAAGTTTTTGATCTTTAACCAACTTTTTCCTGTGATTTTTACTAGTTTCTTCTTTTCATATAACTTTTTCTGCTCTTTTACCTACATTTTTCATGGTAAATCTGATTATTTTCTCAATATTTTTATATTATACTGCTATTTTTATATATATACTGCGCTGAAACCCGCATTTCCTAAACTACTATGAAAGTTTTTGATCTTTAACCAACTTTTTCCAGTGATTTTTACTAGTTTCTTCTTTTCATATAAATTTTTCTGCTCTTTTACCTACATTTTTCATGGAAAATCTGATTATTTTCTCAATATTTTTATATTTTACTGCTATTTTTATATATATACTGCGCTGAAACCCGCATTTCCTAAACTAGTATGAAAGTTTTTGATCTTTAACCAACTTTTTCCAGTGATTTTTATATTATACTGCTATTTTTATATATATACTGCGCTGAAACCCGCATTTCCTAAACTACTATGAAAGTTTTTGATCTTTAACCAACTTTTTCCTGTGATTTTCACTAGTTTCTTCTTTTCATATAACTTTTTCTGCTCTTTTACCTACATTTTTCATGGTAAATCTGATTATTTTCTCAATATTTTTATATTATACTGCTATTTTTATATATATACTGCGCTGAAACCCGCATTTCCTAAACTACTATGAAAGTTTTTGATCATTAACCAACTTTTTCCAGTGATTTTTACTAGTTTCTTCTTTTCATATAAATTTTTCTGCTCTTTTACCTACATTTTTCATGGAAAATCTGATTATTTTCTCAATATTTTTATATTATATATATATACTGCGCTGAAACCCGCATTTCCTAAACTAGTATGAAAGTTTTTGATCTTTAACCAACTTTTTCCAGTGATTTTTACTAGTTTCTTCTTTTCATTTAACTTTTTCTGCTCTTTTACCTACTTTTTTCATGGAAAATCTGATTATTTTCTCAATATTTTTATATTATACTGCTATTTTTATATATATACTGCGCTGAAACCCGCATTTCCTAAACTACTATGAAAGTTTTTGATCTTTAACCAACTTTTTCCTGTCATTCTTACTAGTTTCTTCTTTTCATATAACTTTTCTGCTCTTTTACCTACTTTTTTCATGGAAAATCTGATTATTTTCTCAATATTTTTATATTATATAAATATATACTGCGCTGAAACCGGCATTTCCTAAACTACTATGAACGTTTTTGATCTTTAACCAACTTTTTCCTGTGATTTTTACTAGTTTCTTCTTTTCATATAAATTTTTCTGCTCTTTTACCTACATTTTTCATGGAAAATCTGATTATTTTCTCAATATTTTTAAATTATATATATATACTGCGCTGAAACCCCCATTTCCTAAACTAGTATGAACGTTTTTGATCTTTAACCAACTTTTTCCAGTGATTTTTACTAGTTTCTTCTTTTCATTTAACTTTTTCTGCTCTTTTACCTACTTTTTTCATGGAAAATCTGATTATTTTCTCAATATTTTTATATTATACTGCTATTTTTATATATATACTGCGCTGAAACCCGCATTTCCTAAACTACTATGAAAGTTTTTGATCTTTAACCAACTTTTTCCAGTGATTTTTGCTAGTTTCTTCTTTTCATATAAATTTTTCTGCTCTTTTACCTACATTTTTCATGGAAAATCTGATTATTTTCTCAATATTTTTATATTATATATATATACTGCGCTGAAACCCGCATTTCCTAAACTAGTATGAAAGTTTTTGATCTTTAACCAACTTTTTCCAGTGATATTTACTAGTTTCTTCTTTTCATTTAACTTTTTCTGCTCTTTTACCTACATTTTTCATGGCAAATGTGATTATTTTCTCAATATTTTTATATTATATGTATATATACTGCGCTGAAACCCGCATTTCCTAAACTACTATGAACGTTTTTGATCTTTAACCAACTTTTTCCTGTGATTTTTACTAGTTTCTTCTTTTCATATAACTTTTTCTGCTCTTTTACCTACATTTTTCATGGAAAATCTGATTATTTTCTCAATATTTTTATATTATATATATATACTGCGCTGAAACCCGCATTTCCTAAACTACTATGAAAGTTTTTGATCTTTAACCAACATTTTCCTGTGATTTTTACTAGTTTCTTCTTTTCATATAACTTTTCTGCTCTTTTACCTACATTTTTCATGGAAAATCTGATTATTTTCTTAATATTTTTATATTATACTGCTATTTTTCTATGTATACTGCGCTGAAACCCGCATTTCCTAAACTACTATGAAAGTTTTTGATCTTTAACCAACATTTTCCTGTGATTTTTACTAGTTTCTTCTTTTCATATAACTTTTCTGCTCTTTTACCTACATTTTTCATGGAAAATCTGATTATTTTCTCAATATTTTTAAATTATATATATATACTGCGCTGAAACCCGCATTTCCCGAACTACTATGAAAGTTTTTGATCTTTAACCAACTTTTTCTTGTGATTTTTACTAGTTTCTTCTTTTCATTTAACTTTTTCTGCTCTTTTACCTACTTTTTTCATGGAAAATCTGATTATTTTCTCAATATTTTTATATTATATGTATATATACTGCGCTGAAACCCGCATTTCCTAAACTACTATGAAAGTTTTTGATCTTTAACCAACTTTTTCCTGTCATTCTTACTAGTTTCTTTTTTTCATATAACTTTTCTGCTCTTTTACCTACTTTTTTCATGGAAAATCTGATTATTTTCTCAATATTTTTATATTATATAAATATATACTGCGCTGAAACCGGCATTTCCTAAACTACTATGAACGTTTTTGATCTTTAACCAACTTTTTCCTGTGATTTTTACTAGTTTCTTCTTTTCATATAAATTTTTCTGCTCTTTTACCTACATTTTTCATGGAAAATCTGATTATTTTCTCAATATTTTTAAATTATATATATATACTGCGCTGAAACCCGCATTTCCTAAACTAGTATGAACGTTTTTGATCTTCAACCAACTTTTTCCAGTGATTTTTACTAGTTTCTTCTTTTCATTTAACTTTTTCTGCTCTTTTACCTACTTTTTTCATGGAAAATCTGATTATTTTCTCAATATTTTTATATTATACTGCTATTTTTATATATATACTGCGCTGAAACCCGCATTTCCTAAACTACTATGAAAGTTTTTGATCTTTAACCAACTTTTTCCAGTGATTTTTACTAGTTTCTTCTTTTCATATAAATTTGTCTGCTCTTTTACCTACATTTTTCATGGAAAATCTGATTATTTTCTCAATATTTTTATATTATATATATATACTGCGCTGAAACCCGCATTTCCTAAACTAGTATGAAAGTTTTTGATCTTTAACCAACTTTTTCCAGTGATTTTTACTAGTTTCTTCTTTTCATTTAACTTTTTCTGCTCTTTTACCTACATTTTTCATGGCAAATGTGATTATTTTCTCAATATTTTTATATTATATGTATATATACTGCGCTGAAACCCGCATTTCCTAAACTACTATGAACGTTTTTGATCTTTAACCAACTTTTTCCTGTGATTTTTACTAGTTTCTTCTTTTCATATAACTTTTCTGCTCTTTTACCTACATTTTTCATGGAAAATCTGATTATTTTCTCAATATTTTTAAATTATATATATATACTGCGCTGAAACCCGCATTTCCCGAACTACTATGAAAGTTTTTGATCTTTAACCAACTTTTTCTTGTGATTTTTACTAGTTTCTTCTATTCATATAACTTTTTCTGCTCTTTTACCTACATTTTTCATGGAAAATCTGATTATTTTCTCAATATTTTTATATTATATATATATATTGCTCTGAAACCCGCATTTCCTAAACTACTATGAAAGTTTTTGATCTTTAACCAACTTCTTCCTGTGATTTTTACTAGTTTCTTCTTTTCATATAACTTTTTCTGCTCTTTTACCTACTTTTTTCATGGAACATCTGATTATTTTCTCAATATTTTTATATTATATATATATACTGCGCTGAAACCCGCATTTCCTAAACCACTATGAAAGTTTTTGATCTTTAACCAACTTTTTCCTGTGATTTTTACTAGTTTCTTCTTTTCATATAACTTTTTCTGCTCTTTTACCTACTTTTTTCATGGAAAATCTGATTATTTTCTCAATATTTTTATATTATACAGCTACTTTTATATATATATACTTCGCTGAAACCCGCATTTCCTAAACTACTATGAAAGTTTTTGATCTTTAACCAACTTTTTCCTGTGATTTTTACTAGTTTCTTCTTTTCATATAACTCTTTCTGCTCTTTTACCTACATTTTTCATGGAAAATCTGATTATTTTCTCAATATTTTTATATTATACTGCTATTTTTATATATATACTGCGCTGAAACCCGAATTTCCTAATGAAAGTGTTTGATCTTTAACCAACTTTTTCCTGTGATTTTTACTAGTTTCTTCTTTTCATATAACTTTTTCTGCTCTTTTACCTACATTTTTCATGGTAAATCTGATTATTTTCTCAATATTTTTATATTATACTGCTATTTTTATATATATACTGCTCTGAAACCCGCATTTCCTAAACTACTATGAAAGTTTTAGATCTTTAACCAACTTTTTACTGTGATTTTTACTAGTTTCTTCTTTTCATATAATGTTTTCTGCTCTTTTACCTACATTTTCATGGAAAATCTGATTATTTTCTCAATATTTTTATATTATATATATATACTGCGCTGAAACCCGCATTTCCTAAACTACTATGAAAGTTTTTGATCTTTAACCAACTTTTTCCAGTGATTTTTACTAGTTTCTTCTTTTCATATAAATTTTTCTGCTCTTTTACCTACATTTTTCATGGAAAATCTGATTATTTTCTCAATATTTTTATATTATATATATATACTGCGCTGAAACCCGCATTTCCTAAACTAGTATGAAAGTTTTTGATCTTTAACCAACTTTTTCCAGTGATTTTTACTAGTTTCTTCTTTTCATTTAACTTTTTCTGCTCTTTTACCTACATTTTTCATGGCAAATGTGATTATTTTCTCAATATTTTTATATTATATGTATATATACTGCGCTGAAACCCGCATTTCCTAAACTACTATGAACGTTTTTGATCTTTAACCAACTTTTTCCTGTGATTTTTACTAGTTTCTTCTTTTCATATAACTTTTTCTGCTCTTTTACCTACATTTTTCATGGAAAATCTGATTATTTTCTCAATATTTTTATATTATATATATATACTGCGCTGAAACCCGCATTTCCTAAACTACTATGAAAGTTTTTGATCTTTAACCAACATTTTCCTGTGATTTTTACTAGTTTCTTCTTTTCATATAACTTTTCTGCTCTTTTACCTACATTTTTCATGGAAAATCTGATTATTTTCTTAATATTTTTATATATACTGCTATTTTTCTATGTATACTGCGCTGAAACCCGCATTTCCTAAACTACTATGAAAGTTTTTGATCTTTAACCAACATTTTCCTGTGATTTGTACTAGTTTCTTCTTTTCATATAACTTTTCTGCTCTTTTACCTACATTTTTCATGGAAAATCTGATTATTTTCTCAATATTTTTAAATTATATATATATACTGCGCTGAAACCCGCATTTCCCGAACTACTATGAAAGTTTTTGATCTTTAACCAACTTTTTCCTGTGATTTTTACTAGTTTCTTCTATTCATATAACTTTTTCTGCTCTTTTACCTACATTTTTCATGGAAAATCTGATTATTTTCTCAATATTTTTATATTATATATATATATTGCTCTGAAACCCGCATTTCCTAAACTACTATGAAAGTTTTTGATCTTTAACCAACTTCTTCCTGTGATTTTTACTAGTTTCTTTTTTTCATATAACTTTTTCTGCTCTTTTACCTACTTTTTTCATGGAACATCTGATTATTTTCTCAATATTTTTATATTATATATATATACTGCGCTGAAACCCGCATTTCCTAACTACTATGAAAGTTTTTGATCTTTAACCAACTTTTTCCTGTGATTTTTACTAGTTTCTTCTTTTCATATAACTTTTTCTGCTCTTTTACCTACATTTTTCATGGAAAATCTGATTATTTTCTCAATATTTTTATATTATATATATATATTGCTCTGAAACCCGCATTTCCTAAACTACTATGAAAGTTTTTGATCTTTAACCAACTTCTTCCTGTGATTTTTGGCTAGTTTCTTTTTTTCATATAACTTTTTCTGCTCTTTTACCTACTTTTTTCATGGAACATCTGATTATTTTCTCAATATTTTTATATTATATATATATACTGCGCTGAAACCCGCATTTCCTAAACTACTATGAAAGTTTTTGATCTTTAACCAACTTTTTCCTTTGATTTTTACTAGTTTCTTCTTTTCATATAACTTTTTCTGCTCTTTTACCTACATTTTTCATGGAAAATCTGATTATTTTCTCAATATTTTTATATTATACTGCTATTTTTATATATATACTGCGCTGAAACCCGAATTTCCTAATGAAAGTGTTTGATCTTTAACCAACTTTTTCCTGTGATTTTTACTAGTTTCTTCTTTTCATATAACTTTTTCTGCTCTTTTACCTACATTTTTCATGGTAAATCTGATTATTTTCTCAATATTTTTTATATTATACTGCTATTTTTATATATATACTGCGCTGAAACCCGCATTTCCTAAACTACTATGAAAGTTTTTGATCATTACCAACTTTTTTCCAGTGATTTTTGCTAGTTTCTTCTTTTCATATAAATTTTTCTGCTCTTTTACCTACATTTTTCATGGAAAATCTGATTATTTCTCAATATTTTTATATTATATATATATACTGCGCTGCAAACCCGCATTTCCTAAACTAGTATGAACGTTTTTGATCTTTAACCAACTTTTTCCAGTGATTTTTACTAGTTTCTTCTTTTCATTTAACTTTTTCTGCTCTTTTACCTACTTTTTTCATGGAAAATCTGATTATTTTCTCAATATTTTTATATTATACTGCTATTTTTATATATATACTGCGCTGAAACCCGCATTTCCTAAACTACTATGAACGTTTTTGATCTTTAACCAACTTTTTCCTGTGATTTTTACTAGTTTCTTCTTCTCATATAAATTTTTCTGCTCTTTTACCTACATTTTTCATGGAAAATCTGATTATTTTCTCAATATTTTTAAATTATATATATATATACTGCGCTGAAACCCGCATTTCCTAAACTAGTATGAACGTTTTTGATCTTTAACCAACTTTTTCCAGTGATTTTTACTAGTTTCTTCTTTTCATTTAACTTTTTCTGCTCTTTTACCTACTTTTTTCATGGAAAATCTGATTATTTTCTCAATATTTTTATATTATACTGCTATTTTTATATATATACTGCGCTGAAACCCGCATTTCCTAAACTACTATGAAAGTTTTTGATCTTTAACCAACTTTTTCCAGTGATTTTTACTAGTTTCTTCTTTTCATATAAATTTTTCTGCTCTTTTACCTACATTTTTCATGGAAAATCTGATTATTTTCTCAATATTTTTATATTATATATATATACTGCGCTGAAACCCGCATTTCCTAAACTAGTATGAAAGTTTTTGATCTTTAACCAACTTTTTCCAGTGATTTTTACTAGTTTCTTCTTTTCATTTAACTTTTTCTGCTCTTTTAGCTACATTTTTCATGGCAAATGTGATTATTTTCTCAATATTTTTATATTATATGTATATTATACTGCGCTGAAACCCGCATTTCCTAAACTACTATGAACGTTTTTGATCTTTAACCAACTTTTTCCTGTGATTTTTACTAGTTTCTTCTTTTCATATAACTTTTTCTGCTCTTTTACCTACATTTTTCATGGAAAATCTGATTATTTTCTCAATATTTTTATATTATATATATATACTGCGCTGAAACCCGCATTTCCTAAACTACTATGAAAGTTTTTGATCTTTCACCAACATTTGCCTGTGATTTTTACTAGTTTCTTCTTTTCATATAACTTTTCTGCTCTTTTACCTACATTTTTCATGGAAAATCTGATTATTTTCTTAATATTTTTATATTATACTGCTATTTTTCTATGTATACTGCGCTGAAACCCGCATTTCCTAAACTACTATGAAAGTTTTTGATCTTTAACAAACTTTTTCCTGTGATTTTTACTAGTTTCTTCTTTTCATATAACTTTTTCTGCTCTTTTACCTACTTTTTTCATGGAAAATCTGATTATTTTCTCAATATTTTTATATTATACAGCTACTTTTATATATATAAACTTCGCTGAAACCCGCATTTCCTAAACTACTATGAAAGTTTTTGATCTTTAACCAACTTTTTCCTGTGATTTTTACTAGATTCTTCTTTTCATATAACTTTTTCTGCTCTTTTACCTACATTTTTCATGGAAAATCTGATTATTTTCTAATATTTTTATATTATACTGCTATTTTTATATATATACTGCGCTGAAACCCGAATTTCCTAAACTACTATGAAAGTTTTTGATCCTTAACCAACTTTTTCGTGTGATTTTTACTAGTTTTTTCTTTTCATATAACTTTTTCTGCTCTTTTACCTACATTTTTCATGGAAAATCTGATTATTTTCATATTATACTGCTATTTTTATATATATATACTGCGCTGAAACCCGCATTTCCTAAACTACTATTAAAGTTTTTGATCTTTAACCAACTTTTTCCTGCGATTTTTACTAGTTTCTTCTTTTCATATAACTTTTTCTGCTCTTTTACCTACATTTTTCATGGAAAATCTGATTATTTTCTAAGTATTTTTATATTATACTGCTTTTTTTATATATATACTGCGCTGAAACCCGCATTTCCTAAACTACTATGAAAGGTTTTGATCTTTAACCAACTTTTTCCTGTGATTTTTACTAGTTTCTTCTTTTCATATAACTTTTTCTGCTCTTTTACCTACTTTTTTCATGGAAAATCTGATTATTTTCTCAATATTTTTATATTATACTCCTACTTTTATATATATACTGCGCTGAAACCCGCATTTCCTAAACTACTATGAAAGTTTTTGATCTTTAACCAACTTTTTCCTGTGATTTTCACTAGTTTCTTCTTTTCATATAACTTTTTCTGCTCTTTTACTTACATTTTTCATGGAAAATCTGATTATTTTCTCAATATTTTCATATTATACTGCTATTTTTATATATATACTGCGCTGAAACCCGCATTTCCTAAACTACTATGAAAGTTTTTGATCTTTAACCAACTTTTTCCTGCGATTTTTACTAGTTTCTTCTTTTCATATAACTTTTTCTGCTCTTTTACCTACATTTTTCATGGAAAATCTGATTATTTTCTAAATATTTTTATATTATACTGCTATTTTTATATATATACTGCGCTGAAACCCGCATTTCCTAAACTACTATGAAAGGTTTTGATCTTTAACCAACTTTTTCCTGTGATTTTTAAGAGTTTCTTCTTTTCATATAACTTTTTCTGCTCTTTTACCTACTTTTTTCATACTGCTATTATTATATATATACTGCGCTGAAACCCGCATTTCCTATACTAGTATGAAAGTTTTTGATCTTTCACCAACTTTTTCCTGTGATTTTTACTAGTTTCTTCTTTTCATATAACTTTTTCTGCTCTTTTACCTACTTTTTTCATGGAAAATCTGATTATTTTCTCAATATTTTTATATTATATATATATACTGCGCTGAAACCCGCATTTCCTAAACTACTATGAACGTTTTTGATCTTTAACCAACTTCTTTTCCTGTGATTTTTACTAGTTTCTTCTTTTCATATAACTTTTTCTGCTCTTTTACCTACATTTTTCATGGAAAATCTGATTATTTTCTCAATATTTTTATATTATATATATACTGCGCTGAAACCCGCATTTCCTAAACTACTATAAAAGTTTTTGATCTTTAACCAACTTTTTCCTGTGATTTTTACTAGTTTCTTCTTTTCATATAACTTTTTCTGCTCTTTTACCTACATTTTTCATGTAAAATCTGATTATTTTCACAATATTTTTATATTATACTGCTATTTTTATATATATATATACTGCGCTGAACCCGCATTTCCTAAACTACTATGAAAGTTTTTGATCTTTAACCAACTTTTTCCTGTGATTTTTACTAGTTTCTTCTTTTCATATAACTTTTTCTGCTCTTTTACCTACATTTTTCATGGAAAATCTGATTATTTTCTCAATATTTTTATATTATACTGCTATTATTATATATATACTGCGCTGAAACCCGCATTTCCTATACTAGTATGAAAGTTTTTGATCTTTCACCAACTTTTTCCTGTGATTTTTACTAGTTTCTTCTTTTCATATAACTTTTTCTGCTCTTTTACCTACATTTTTCATGGAAAATCTGATTATTTTCTCAATATTTTATATTATATATATATACTGCGCTGAAACCCGCATTTCCTAAACTACTATGAAAGTTTTTGATCTTTCACCAACATTTTCCTGTGATTTTTACTAGTTTCTTCTTTTCATATAACTTTTCTGCTCTTTTACCTACATTTTTCATGGAAAATCTGATTATTTTCTTAATATTTTTATATTATACTGCTATTTTTTTATGTATACTGCGCTGAAACCCGCATTTCCTAAACTACTATGAAAGTTTTTGATCTTTAACCAACTTTTTCCTGTGATTTTTACTAGTTTCTTCTTTTCATATAACTTTTTCTGCTCTTTTACCTACTCTTTTCATGGAAAATCTGATTATTTTCTCAATATTTTTATATTATACAGCTACTTTTATATATATAAACTTCGCTGAAACCCGCATTTCCTAAACTACTATGAAAGTTTTTGATCTTTAACCAACTTTTTCCTGTGATTTTTACTAGTTTCTTCTTTTCATATAACTTTTTCTGCTCTTTTACCTACATTTTTCATGGAAAATCTGATTATTTTCTAAATATTTTTATATTATACTGCTATTTTTGTATATATACTGCGCTGAAACCCGAATTTCCTAAACTACTATGAAAGTTTTTGATCCTTAACCAACTTTTTCGTGTGATTTTTACTAGTTTTTTCTTTTCATATAACTTTTTCTGCTCTTTTACCTACATTTTTCATGGAAAATCTGATTATTTTCTCAATATTTTCATATTATACTGCTATTTTTATATATATATACTGCGCTGAAACCCGCATTTCCTAAACTACTATTAAAGTTTTTGATCTTTAACCAACTTTTTCCTGCGATTTTTACTAGTTTCTTCTTTTCATATAACTTTTTCTGCTCTTTTACCTACATTTTTCATGGAAAATCTGATTATTTTCTAAGTATTTTTATATTATACTGCTATTTTTATATATATACTGCGCTGAAACCCGCATTTCCTAAACTACTATGAAAGGTTTTGATCTTTAACCAACTTTTTTCCTGTGATTTTTACTAGTTTCTTCTTTTCACATAACTTTTTCTGCTCTTTTACCTACTTTTTTCATGGAAAATCTGATTATTTTCTCAATATTTTTATATTATACTCCTACTTTTATATATATACTGCGCTGAAAACCCGCATTTCCTAAACTACTATGAAAGTTTTTGATCTTTCAACCAACTTTTTCCTGTGATTTTTACTAGTTTCTTCTTTTCATATAACTTTTTCTGCTCTTTTACTTACATTTTTCATGGAAAATCTGATTATTTTCTCAATATTTTCATATTATACTGCTATTTTTATATATATACTGCGCTGAAACCCGCATTCCTAAACTACTATGAAAGTTTTTGATCTTTAACCAACTTTTTCCTGCGATTTTTACTAGTTTCTTCTTTTCATATAACTTTTTCTGCTCTTTTACCTACATTTTTCATGGAAAATCTGATTATTTTCTAAATATTTTTATATTATACTGCTATTTTTATATATATACTGCGCTGAAACCCGCATTTCCTAAACTACTATGAAAGGTTTTGATCTTTAACCAACTTTTTCCTGTGATTTTTAAGAGTTTCTTCTTTTCATATAACTTTTTCTGCTCTTTTACCTACTTTTTTCATGGAAAATCTGATTATTTTCTCAATATTTTTATATTATACTGCTACTTTTATATATATACTGCGCTGAAACCCGCATTTCCTAAACTACTATGCAAGTTTTTGATCTTTAACCAACTTTTTCCTGTGATTTTTACTAGTTTCTTCTTTTCATATAACTTTTTCTGCTCTTTTACCTACATTTTTCATGGAAAATCTGATTATTTTCTCAATATTTTTATATTATATATATACTGCGCTGAAACCCGCATTTCCTAAACTACTATGAAACTTTTTGATCTTTAACCAACTTTTTCCTGTGATTTTTACTAGTTTCTTCTTTTCATATAACTTTTTCTGCTCTTTTACCTACATTTTTCATGGAAAATCTGATTATTTTCTCAATATTTTTATATGATATATATATACTGCTCTGAAACCCGCATTTCCTAAACTACTATGAAAGTTTTTGATCTTTAACCAACTTCTTCCTGTGATTTTTACTAGTCTTCTTCTTTTCATATAATTTTTTCTGCTCCTTTACCTACTTTTTTCATGGAACTACTGATTATTTTCTCAATATTTTTATATTATATATATATACTGCGCTGAAACCCGCATTTCCCAAACTACTATGAAAGTTTTTGATCTTTAACCAGCTTTTTCCTGTGATTTTTACTAGTTTCTTCTTTTCATATAACTTTTTCTGCTCTTTTACCTACATTTTTCATGGAAAATCTGATTATTTTCTCAATATTTTTATATTATACTGCTATTTTTATATATATACTGCGCTGAAACCCGCATTTCCTAAACTACTATGAAAGTTTTTGATCTTTAACCAACTTTTTCATGTGATTTTTACTAGTTTCTTCTTTTCATATAATGTTTTCTGCTCTTTTACCTACATTTTCATGGAAAATCTGATTATTTTCTCAATATTCTTATATTATATATATACTGCACTTAAAACACGCATTTCCTAAACTACTATAAAAGTTTTTGATCTTTAACCAACTTTTTCCTGTGATTTTAACAAGTTTCTTCTTTTCATATAACGTTTTCTGCTCTTTTACCTACTTTTTTCATGGAAAATCTGATTATTTTCTCAATATTTTTATATTATATATATATACTGCGCTGAAACCCGCATTTCCTAAACTACTATGAAAGTTTTTGATCTTTAACCAACTTTTTCCTGTGATTTTTGCTAGTTTCTTCTTTTCATATAACTATTTCTACTGTTTTACCTACATTTATCATGGAAAATCTGATTATTTTCTCAACAATTTTATATTATATATATATATATACTGCGCTGAAACCCGCATTTCCTAAACTACTATGAAAGTTTTTGATCTTTAACCAACTTTTTCCTGTGATTTTTACTATTTTCTTCTTTTCATATAACTTTTTCTGCTCTTTTACCTACATTTTTCATGGAAAATCTGATTATTTTCTCAATATTTTTATATTATATATATACTGCGCTGAAATCCGCATTTCCTAAACTAATATGAAAGTTTTTGATCTTTAACCAACTTCTTCCTGTGATTTGTACTAGTTTCTTCTTTTCATATAACTTTTTCTGCTCTTTTACCTACTTTTTTCATGGAACATCTGATTATTTTCTCAATATTTTTATACTATATATATATACTGCGCTGAAACCCGCATTTCCTAAACTACTATGAAAGTTTTTGATCTTTAACCAATTTTTTCCTGTGATTTTTACTAGTTTCTTCTTTTCATATAACTTTTTCTGTTCTTTTACCTACATTTTACATGGAAAATCTGATTATTTTCTACATTTTTTTATATTATACTGCTATTTTTATATATATACCGCGCTGAAACCCGCATTTCCTAAACTACTATGAAAGTTTTTGATCTTTAACCAACTTTTTCCTGTGATTTTTACTAGTTTCTTCTTTTCATATAACTTTTTCTGCTCTCTTACCTACTTTTTTCATGGAAAATCTGATTATTTTCTCAATATTTTTATATTATACTGCGCTGAAACCCGCATTTATTAAACTACTATGAAAATTGTTGATCTTTAACCAACTTTTTCCGTCATTTTTACTAGTTTCTTCTTTTCATATAACTTTTTCTGCTCTTTTACCTACTTTTTTCATGGAAAATCTGATTATTTTCTCAATATTTTTATATTATACTGCTATTTTTATATATATATACTGCGCTGAAACCCGCATTTCCTAAACTACAATGAAAGTTTTTGATCTTTAACCAGCTTTTTCCTGTCATTCTTACTAGTTTCTTCTTTTCATATAACTTTTCTGCTCTTTTACCTTCATTTTTCATGGAAAATCTGATTATTTTCTCAATATTTTTATATTATATATATACTGCGCTGAAACCCGCATTTCCTAAACTACTATGAACGTTTTTAATCTTTAACCAACTTTTTCCTGTGATTTTTACTAGTTTCTTCTTTTCATATAACTTTTTCTGCTCTTTTACCTACATTTTTTATGGAAAAACTGATTATTTTCTCAATATTTTTATATTATACTGCTATTTTTATATATATACTGCGCTGAAACCCGCATTTCCTAAACTACTATGAAAGTTTTTGATCTTTAACCAACTTTTTCCTGTGATTTTTACTAGTTTCTTCTTTTCATATAACCTTTTCTGCTCTTTTACCTATATTTTTCATGGAAAATCTGATTATTTTCTCAATATTTTTATATTATATATATATACTGCGCTGAAACCCGCATTTCCTAAACTAGTATGAAAGTTTTTGATCTTTAACCAACTTTTTCCAGTGATTTTTATATTATACTGCTATTTTTATATATATACTGCGCTGAAACCCGCATTTCCTAAACTAGTATGAAAGTTTTTGATCTTTAACCAACTTTTTCCTGTGATTTCTACTAGTTTCTTCTTTTCATATAACTTTTTCTGCTCTTTTACCTACATTTTTCATGGTAAATCTGATTATTTTCTCAATATTTTTATATTATACTGCTATTTTTATATATATACTGCGCTGAAACCCGCATTTCCTAAACTACTATGAAAGTTTTTGATCATTAACCAACTTTTCCAGTAATTTTTACTAGTTTCTTCTTTTCATATAAATTTTTCTGCTCTTTTACCTACATTTTTCATGGAAAATCTGATTATTTTCTCAATATTTTTATATTATATATATATACTGCGCTGAAACCCGCATTTCCTAAACTAGTATGAAAGTTTTTGATCTTAACCAACTTTTTCCAGTGATTTTTACTAGTTTCTTCTTTTCATTTAACTTTTTCTGCTCTTTTACCTACTTTTTTCATGGAAAATCTGATTATTTTCTCAATATTTTTATATTATATAAATATATACTGCGCTGAAACCGGCATTTCCTAAACTACTATGAACGTTTTTGATCTTTAACCAACTTTTTCCTGTGATTTTTACTAGTTTCTTCTTTTCATATAAATTTTTCTGCTCTTTTACCTACATTTTTCATGGAAAATCTGATTATTTTCTCAATATTTTTAAATTATATATATATACTGCGCTGAAACCCGCATTTCCTAAACTAGTATGAACGTTTTTGATCTTTAACCAACTTTTTCCAGTGATTTTTACTAGTTTCTTCTTTTCATTTAACTTTTTCTGCTCTTTTACCTACTATTTTCATGGAAAATCTGATTATTTTCTCAATATTTTTATATTATACTGCTATTTCTATATATATACTGCGCTGAAACCCGCATTTCCTAAACTACTATGAAAGTTTTTGATCTTTAACCAACTTTTTCCTGTGATTTTTGCTAGTTTCTTCTTTTCATATAACTATTTCTACTGTTTTACCTACATTTATCATGGAAAATCTGATTATTTTCTCAACAATTTTATATTATATATATATATATACTGCGCTGAAACCCGCATTTCCTAAACTACTATGAAAGTTTTTGATCTTTAACCAACTTTTTCCTGTGATTTATACTATTTTCTTCTTTTCATATAACTTTTTCTGCTCTTTTACCTACATTTTTCATGGAAAATCTGATTATTTTCTCAATATTTTTATATAATATATATACTGCGCTGAAATCCGCATTTTCTAAACTAATATGAAAGTTTTGGATCTTTAACCAACTTTTTCCTGTGATTTTTACTAGTTTCTTCTTTTCATATAACTTTTTCTGCTCTTTTACCTACATTTTTCATGGAAAATCTGATTATTTTCTCAATATTTTAATATTATATATATATACTGCTCTGAAACCCGCATTTCCTAAACTACTATGAAAGTTTTTGATCTTTAACCAACTTCTTCCTGTGATTTGTACTAGTTTCTTCTT
The DNA here is from genome assembly GCA_916610145.1 of Eristalis arbustorum. Lineage (NCBI taxonomy): Eukaryota > Metazoa > Arthropoda > Insecta > Diptera > Syrphidae > Eristalis > Eristalis arbustorum. Next base: position 19,240 of record CAKAIZ010000079.1, on the reverse strand, counting down.
TTCATATAACTTTTTCTGCTCTTTTACCTACTTTTTTCATGGAACATCTGATTATTTTCTCAATATTTTTATATTATACTGCGCTGAAACCCGCATTTATTAAACTACTATGAAAGTTTTTGATCTTTAACCAACTTTTTCCTGTCATTTTTACTAGTTTCTTCTTTTCATATAACTTTTTCTGCTCTTTTACCTACTTTTTTCATGGAAAATCTGATTATTTTCTCAATATTTTTATATTATATATATACTGCGCTGAAACCCGCATTTCCTAAACTACTATGAAAGTTTTTAATCTTTAACCAACTTTTTCTTGTGATTTTTACTAGTTTCTTCTTTTCATATAACTTTTTCTGCTCTTTTACCTACATTTTTTATGGAAAAACTGATTATTTTCTCAATATTTTTATATTATACTGCTATTTTTATATATATACTGCGCTGAAACCCGCATTTCCTAAACTACTATGAAAGTTTTTGATCTTTAACCAACTTTTTCCTGTGATTTTTACTAGTTTCTTCTTTTCATATAACTTTTTCTGCTCTTTTACCTACATTTTTCATGGAAAATCTGATTATTTTCTCAATATTTTTATATTATATATATATACTGCGCTGAAACCCGCATTTCCTAAACTAGTATGAAAGTTTTTGATCTTTAACCAACTTTTTCCAGTGATTTTTATATTATACTGCTATTTTTATATATATACTGCGCTGAAACCCGCATTTCCTAAACTACTATGAAAGTTTTTGATCTTTAACCAACTTTTTCCTGTGATTTTTACTAGTTTCTTCTTTTCATATAACTTTTTCTGCTCTTTTACCTACATTTTTCATGGTAAATCTGATTATTTTCTCAATATTTTTATATAATACTGCTATTTTTATATATATACTGCGCTGAAACCCGCATTTCCTAAACTACTATGAAAGTTTTTGATCATTAACCAACTTTTTCCTGTGATTTTTACTAGTTTCTTCTTTTCATATAAATTCTTCTGCTCTTTTACCTACATTTTTCATGGAAAATCTGATTATTTTCTCAATATTTTTATATTATATATATATACTGCGCTGAAACCCGCATTTCCTAAACTAGTATGAAAGTTTTTGATCTTTAACCAACTTTTTCCAGTGATTTTTACTAGTTTCTTCTTTTCATTTAACTTTTTCTGCTCTTTTACCTACTTTTTTCATGGAAAATCTGATTATTTTCTCAATATTTTTATATTATACTGCTATTTTTATATATATACTGCGCTGAAACCCGTATTTCCTAAACTACTATGAAAGTTTTTGATCTTTAACCAACTTTTTCCTGTCATTCTTACTAGTTTCTTCTTTTCATATAACTTTTCTGCTCTTTTACCTACTTTTTTCATGGAAAATCTGATTATTTTCTCAATATTTTTATATTATATAAATATATACTGCGCTGAAACCGGCATTTCCTAAACTACTATGAACGTTTTTGATCTTTAACCAACTTTTTCCTGTGATTTTTACTAGTTTCTTCTTTTCATATAAATTTTTCTGCTCTTTTACCTACATTTTTCATGGAAAATCTGATTATTTTCTCAATATTTTTAAATTATATATATATACTGCGCTGAAACCCGCATTTCCTAAACTAGTATGAACGTTTTTTATCTTTAACCATTTTTTTCCAGTGATTTTTACTAGTTTCTTCTTTTCATTTAACTTTTTCTGCTCTTTTACCTACTATTTTCATGGAAAATCTGATTATTTTCTCAATATTTTTATATTATACTGCTATTTCTATATATATACTGCGCTGAAACCCGCATTTCCTAAACTACTATGAAAGTTTTTGATCTTTAACCAACTTTTTCCAGTGATTTTTATTAGTTTCTTCTTTTCATATAAATTTTTCTGCTCTTTTACCTACATTTTTCATGGAAAATCTGATTATTTTCTCAATATTTTTATATTATATATATATACTGCGCTGAAACCCGCATTTCCTAAACTAGTATGAAAGTTTTTGATCTTCAACCAACTTTTTCCTGTGATTTGTACTAGTTTCTTCTTTTCATTTAACTTTTTCTGCTCTTTTACCTACATTTTTCATGGCAAATGTGATTATTTTCTCAATATTTTTATATTATATGTATATATACTGCGCTGAAACCCGCATTTCCTAAACTACTATGAACGTTTTTGATCTTTAACCAACTTTTTCCTGTGATTTTTACTAGTTTCTTCTTTTCATATAACTTTTTCTGCTCTTTTACCTACATTTTTCATGGAAAATCTGATTATTTTCTCAATATTTTTATAATATATATATACTGCGCTGAAACCCGCATTTCCTAAACTACTATGAAAGTTTTTGATCTTTAACCAACATTTTCCTGTGATTTTTACTAGTTTCTTCTTTTCATATAACTTTTCTGCTCTTTTACCTACATTTTTCATGGAAAATCTGATTATTTTCTTAATATTTTTATATTATACTGCTATTTTTCTATGTATACTGCGCTGAAACCCGCATTTCCTAAACTACTATGAAAGTTTTTGATCTTTAACCAACTTTTTCCTGTGATTTTTACTAGTTTCTTCTTTTCATATAACTTTTTCTGCTCTTTTACCTACATTTTTCATGGAAAATCTGATTATTTTCTTAATATTTTTATATTATACTGCTATTTTTCTATGTATACTGCGCTGAAACCCGCATTTCCCGAACTACTATGAAAGTTTTTGATCTTTAACCAACTTTTTCCTGTGATTTTTACTAGTTTCTTTTATTCATATAACTTTTTCTGCTTTTTTACTTACTTTTTTCATGGAAAATCTGATTATTTTCTCAATATTTTTATATTATACTGCTATTTTTATATATATACTGCGCTGAAACCCGCATTTCCTAAACTACTATGAAAGTTTTTGATCTTTAACCAACTTTTTCCTGTGATTTTTACTAGTTTCTTCTCTTCATATAACTTTTTCTACTCTTTTACCTACATTTTTCAAGGAAAATGTGATTATTTTCTCAATATTTTTATATTATACTGCTATTTTTATACATACACTGCGCTGAAACCCGCATTTTCTAAACTACTATGAAAGATCTTTAACCAACTTTTTCCTGTGATTTTTACTAGTTTCTTCTTTTCATATAACTTTTTCTGCTCTTTTACCTACATTTTTCATGGAAAACCTGATTATTTTCTCAATATATTTATATTACATATTTATACTGATCTTTAACCAACTTTTTCCTGTGATTTTTACTAGTTTCTTCTTTTCATATAACTTTTTCTGCTCTTTTACCTACATTTTTCATGGAAAATCTGATTATTTTCTCAATATTTTAATATTATATATATACAGCGCTGAAATCCGCATTTCCTAAACTACTATGAAAGTTTTTGATATTTAACCAACTTTTTCCTGTGATTTTTACTAGTTTCTTCTTTTCATATAACTTTTTCTGCTCTTTTACCTACTTTTTTCATGGAAAATCTGATTATTTTCTCAATATTTTTATTTTATACTGCTGTTTTTATATATATACTGCGCTGAAACCCGCATTTCCTAAACTACTATGAAAGTTTTTGATCTTTAACCAACTTTTTCCTGTCATTTTTAATATTTTTTTCTTTTCATATAACTTTTTCTGCTTTTATACCTATTTTTTCATGGAAAATCTGATTATTTTCTCAATATTTTTATATTATATATATATACTGCGCTGAAACCCGCATTTCCTAAACTACTATGAAAGTTTTTGATCTTTAACCAACTTTTTCCTGTGATTTTTACTAGTTTCTTCTTTTCATATAAACTTGTCTGCTCTTTTACCTACTTTTTTCATGGAAAATCTGATTATTTTCTCAAAATTTCTATGTTATACTGCTATTTCTATATATATACTGTGCTGAAACCCGAATTGCCTGAACTAGTATGAAAGTTTTTGATCTTTAACCAACTTTTTCCTGTCATTTTTAATATTTTTTTCTTTTCATATAACTTTTTCTGCTTTTATACCTATTTTTTCATGGAAAATCTGATTATTTTCTCAATATTTTTATATTAAATATATATACTGCGCTGAAACCCGCATTTCCTAAACTACTATGAAAGTTTTTGATATTTAACCAACTTTTTCCTGTGATTTTTACTAGTTTCTTCTTTTCATATAACTTTTTCTGCTCTTTTATCTACATTTTTCATGGAGAATCTGATTATTTTCTCAATATTTTTATATTATATATATACTGCGCTGAAACCCGCATTTCCTAAACTACTATGAAAGTTTTTGATCCTTAACCAACTTTTTCCTGTGATTTTTACTAGTTTCTTCTTTTCATATAACTTTTCCTGCTCTTTTACCTACTTTTTTCATGGAAAATCTGATTACTTTCTCAATATTTTTATATTATACTGCTATTTTTATATATATACTGCGCTGGAACCCGCATTTCCTAAACTGCTATGAAAGTTTTTGATCTTTGACCGACTTTTTCCTGTGATTTTTACTAGTTTCTTCTTTTCTTATAACTTTTTCTGCTCTTTTACCTAATTTTTTCATGGAAAATCTGATTATTTTCTCAATATTTTTATATTATATATATACTGCGCTGAAACCCGCATTTCCTAAACTACTAAGAAAGTTTTTGATCTTTAACCAACTTTTTCCTGTGATTTTAACAAGTTTCTTCTTTTCATATAACTTTTTCTGCTCTTTTACCTACATTTTTCATGGAAAATCTGATTATTTTCTCAATATTTTAATATTATATATATACAGCGCTGAAATCCGCATTTCCTAAACTACTATGAAAGTTTTTGATATTTAACCAACTTTTTCCTGTGATTTTTACTAGTTTCTTCTTTTCATATAACTTTTTCTGCTCTTTTACCTACATTTTTCATGGAAAATCTGATTATTTTCTCAATATTATAATATTATATATATACAGCGCTGAAATCCGCATTTCCTAAACTACTATTAAAATTTTTGATATTTAACCAACTTTTTCCTGTGATTTTTACTAGTTTCTTCTTTTCATATAACTTTTTCTGCTCTTTTACCTACTTTTTTCATGGAAAATCTGATTATTTTCTCAATATTTTTATTTAATACTGCTGTTTTTATATATATACTGCGCTGAAACCCGCATTTCCTAAACTACTATGAAAGTTTTTGATCTTTAACCAACTTTTTCCTGTCATTTTTAATATTTTTTTCTTTTCATATAACTTTTTCTGCTTTTATACCTATTTTTTCATGGAAAATCTGATTATTTTCTCAATATTTTTATATTATATATATATACTGCGCTGAAACCCGCATTTCCTAAACTACTATGAAAGTTTTTGATCTTTAACCAACTTTTTCCTGTGATTTTTACTAGTTTCTTCTTTTCATATAAACTTGTCTGCTCTTTTACCTACTTTTTTCATGGAAAATCTGATTATTTTCTCAATATTTCTATGTTATACTGCTATTTCTATATATATACTGTGCTGAAACCCGCATTGCCTGAACTAGTATGAAAGTTTTTGATCTTTAACCAACTTTTTCCTGTCATTTTTAATATTTTTTTCTTTTCATATAACTTTTTCTGCTTTTATACCTATTTTTTCATGGAAAATCTGATTATTTTCTCAATATTTTTATATTAAATATATATACTGCGCTGAAACCCGCATTTCCTAAACTACTATGAAAGTTTTTGATATTTAACCAACTTTTTCCTGTGATTTTTACTAGTTTCTTCTTTTCATATAACTTTTTCTGCTCTTTTATCTACATTTTTCATGGAGAATCTGATTATTTTCTCAATATTTTTATATTATATATATACTGCGCTGAAACCCGCATTTCCTAAGTTACTATGAAAGTTTTTGATCCTTAACCAACTTTTTCCTGTGATTTTTACTAGTTTCTTCTTTTCATATAACTTTTCCTGCTCTTTTACCTACTTTTTTCATGAAAAATCTGATTATTTTCTCAATATTTTTATATTATACTGCTATTTTCATATATATACTGCGCTGAAACCCGAATTTCCTAAACTGCTATGAAAGTTTTTGATCTTTAACCAACTTTTTCCTGTGATTTTAACTAGTTTCTTCTTTTCATATAACTTTTTCTGCTCTTTTACCTACATTTTTCATGGAAAATCTGATTATTTTCTCCATATTTTTATATTATATATATATATACTGCGCTGAAACCCGCTTTTCCTAAACAACTATGAAAGTTTTTGATCTTTAACCAACTTTTTCCTGTGATTTTTACTAGTTTCTTCTTTTTATATAACTTTTTCTGCTCTTTTACCTACATTTTTCATGGAAAATCAGATTATTTTCTCAATATTTTTATATTATACTGCTATTTTTATATATATACTGCGCTGAAACCCGCATTTCCTAAACTACTATGAAAGTTTTTGATCCTTAACCAACTTTTTCCTGTGATTTTTACTAGTTTCTTCTTTTCATATAACTTTTTCTGCTCTTTTACCTACATTTTTCATGGAAAATCTGATTATTTTCTCAATATTTTTATATTATACTGCTATTTTTATATAAATACTGCGCTGAAACCCGCATTTCCTAAACTACTATGAAAGTTTTTGATCTTTAACCAACTTTTTCCTGTGATTTTTACTAGTTTCTTCTTTTCATATAACTTTTTCTGCTCTTTTACCTACATTTTTCATGGAAAATCTGATTATTTTCTCAATATTTTTATATTATACTGCTATTTTTATATAAATACTGCGCTGAAACCCGCATTTCCTAAACTACTATGAAAGTTTTTGATCTTTAACCAACTTTTTCCTGTGATTTTTACTAGTTTCTTCTTTTCATATAACTATATACTGCGCTGAAACCCGCATTTCCTAAACTACTATGAAAGTTTTTGATCTTTAACCAACTTTTTTTTTGTGATTTTTACTAGTTTCTTCTTTTCATATAACTTTTTCTGCTCTTTTACCTACATTTTTCATGGAAAATCTGATTATTTTCTCAACATTTTTATATTATATATATATACTGCGCTGAAACCCGCATTTCCTAAACTACTATGAAAGTTTTTGATCTTTAACCAACTTTTTCCTGTGATTTTTACTAGTTTCTTCTTTTCATATAACTTTTTCTGCTCTTTTACCTACATTTTTCATGGAAAATCTGATTATTTTCTCAATATTTTTATATTATATATATATACTGCGCTGAAACCCGCATTTCATAAACTACTCTGAAAGTTTTTGATCTTTAACCAACTTTTTCCTGTGATTTTTACTAGTTTCTTCTTTTCGTATAACATTTTCTGCTCTTTTACCTACATTTTTTCATGGAAAATCTGATTATTTTCTCAATATTTTTATATTATACTGCTATTTTTATATATATACTGCGCTGAAACCCGCGTTTCCTAAACTACTATGAAAGTTTTTGATCTTTAACCAACTTTTTCCTGTGATTTTTACTAGTTTCTTCTTTTCATATAACTTTTTCTGTTCTTTTACCTACTTTTTTCATGGAAAATCTGATTATTTTGTCAATATTTTTATATTATACTGCTATTTTTATATATACTGCGCTGAAACCCGCATTTCCTAAACTACTATGAAATTTTTTGATCTTTAACCAACTTTTTCCTGTCATTTTTACTAGTTTCTTCTTTTCATACAACTTTTTCTGCTCTTTCACCTACTTTTTTCATGGAAAATCTGATTATTTTCTCAATATTTTTATATTATATATATATACTGCGCTGAAACCCGCATTTCCTAGACTACTATGAAAGTTTTTGATCTTTAAACCAACTTTTTCCTGTGATTTTTACTAGTTTCTTCTTTTCATATAACTTTTTCTGCTCTTTTACCTACATTTTTCATGGAAAATCTGATTATTTTCTCAATATTTTTATATTATATATATATACTGCGCTGAAACCCGCATTTCCTAAACTACTATGAAAGTTTTTGATCTTTAACCAACTTTTTCCTGTGATTTTTACTAGTTTCTTCTTTTCATATAACTTTTTCTGCTCTTTTATCTACATTTTTCATGGAGAATCTGATTATTTTCTCAATATTTTTATATTATATATATACTGCGCTGAAACCCGCATTTCCTAAACTACTATGAAAGTTTTTGATCCTTAACCAACTTTTTCCTGTGATTTTTACTAGTTTCTTCTTTTCATATAACTTTTTCTGCTCTTTTACCTACATTTTTCATGGAAAATCTGATTATTTTCTCAATATTTTTATATTATACTGCTATTTTTATATAAATACTGCGCTGAAACCCGCATTTCCTAAACTACTATGAAAGTTTTTGATCTTTAACCAACTTTTTCCTGTGATTTTTACTAGTTTCTTCTTTTCATATAACTTTTTCTGCTCTTTTACCTACATTTTTCATGGAAAATCTGATTATTTTCTCAATATTTTTATATTATACTGCTATTTTTATATAAATACTGCGCTGAAACCCGCATTTCCTAAACTACTATGAAAGTTTTTGATCTTTAACCAACTTTTTCCTGTGATTTTTACTAGTTTCTTCTTTTCATATAACTATATACTGCGCTGAAACCCGCATTTCCTAAACTACTATGAAAGTTTTTGATCTTTAACCAACTTTTTCCTGTGATTTTTACTAGTTTCTTCTTTTCATATAACTTTTTCTGCTCTTTTACCTACATTTATCATGGAAAATCTGATTATTTTCTCAACATTTTTATATTATATATATATACTGCGCTGAAACCCGCATTTCCTAAACTACTATGAAAGTTTTTGATCTTTAACCAACTTTTTCCTGTGATTTTTACTAGTTTCTTCTTTTCATATAACTTTTTCTGCTCTTTTACCTACATTTTTCATGGAAAATCTGATTATTTTCTCAATATTTTTATATTATATATATATACTGCGCTGAAACCCGCATTTCATAAACTACTCTGAAAGTTTTTGATCTTTAACCAACTTTTTCCTGTGATTTTTACTAGTTTCTTCTTTTCGTATAACATTTTCTGCTCTTTTACCTACATTTTTCATGGAAAATCTGATTATTTTCTCAATATTTTTATATTATACTGCTATTTTTATATATATACTGCGCTGAAACCCGCGTTTCCTAAACTACTATGAAAGTTTTTGATCTTTAACCAACTTTTTCCTGTGATTTTTACTAGTTTCTTCTTTTCATATAACTTTTTCTGTTCTTTTACCTACTTTTTTCATGGAAAATCTGATTATTTTGTCAATATTTTTATATTATACTGCTATTTTTATATATACTGCGCTGAAACCCGCATTTCCTAAACTACTATGAAATTTTTTGATCTTTAACCAACTTTTTCTGTCATTTTTACTAGTTTCTTCTTTTCATACAACTTTTTCTGCTCTTTCACCTACTTTTTCATGGAAAATCTGATTATTTTCTCAATATTTTTATATTATATATATATACTGCGCTGAAACCCGCATTTCCTAGACTACTATGAAAGTTTTTGATCTTTAACCAACTTTTTCCTGTGATTTTTACTAGTTTCTTCTTTTCATATAACTTTTTCTGCTCTTTTACCTACATTTTTCATGGAAAATCTGATTATTTTCTCAATATTTTTATATTATATATATATACTGCGCTGAAACCCGCATTTCCTAAACTACTATGAAAGTTTTTGATCTTTAACCAACTTTTTCCTTTGATTTTTACTAGTTTCTTCTTTTCATATAACTTTTTCTGCTCTTTTACCTACATTTTTCATGGAAAATCTGATTATTTTCTCAATATTTTTGCTATTTTTATATATATACTGCGCTGAAACCCGCATTTCCTAAACTACTATGAAAGTTTTTGATCTTTAACCAACTTTTTCCTGTGATTTTTACTAGTTTCTTCTTTTCATTTAACTTTTTCTGTTCTTTTACCTACTTTTTTCATGGAAAATCTGATTATTTTCTCAATATTTTTATATTATACTGCTATTTTTATATATACTGCGCTGAAACCCGCATTTCCTAAACTACTATGAAATTTTTTGATCTTTAACCAACTTTTTCCTGTCATTTTTACTAGTTTCTTCTTTTCATATAACTTTTTCTGCTCTTTTACCTACATTTTTCATGGAAAATCTGATTATTTTCTCAATATTTTTTATATTATATATATATACTGCGCTGAAACCCGCATTTCCTAAACTACTATGAAAGTTTTTGATCTTTAACCATTTTTTTCCTTTGATTTTTACTAGTTTCTTCTTTTCATATAACTTTTTCTGCTCTTTTACCTACATTTTTCATGGAAAATCTGATTATTTCTCAATATTTTTATATTATACTGCTATTTTTATATATATACTGCGCTGAAACCCGCGTTTCCTAAACTACTATGAAAGTTTTTGATCTTTAACCAACTTTTTCCTGTGATTTTTACTAGTTTCTTCTTTTCATATAACTTTTTCTGCTGTTTTACCTACATTTATCATGGAAAATCTGATTATTTTGTCAATATTTTTATATTATACTGCTATTTTTATATATACTGCGCTGAAACCCGCATTTCCTAAACTACTATGAAATTTTTTGATCTTTAACCAACTTTTTCCTGTCATTTTTACTAGTTTCTTCTTTTCATACAACTTTTTCTGCTCTTTCACCTACTTTTTTCATGGAAAATCTGATTATTTTCTCAATATTTTTATATTATATATATATACTGCGCTGAAACCCGCATTTCCTAGACTACTATGAAAGTTTTTGATCTTTAACCAACTTTTTCCTGTGATTTTTACTAGTTTCTTCTTTTCATATAACTTTTTCATGGAAAATCTGATTATTTTCTCAATATTTTTATATTATATATATATACTGCGCTGAAACCCGCATTTCCTAAACTACTATGAAAGTTTTTGATCTTTAACCAACTTTTTCCTTTGATTTTTACTAGTTTCTTCTTTTCATATAACTTTTTCTGCTCTTTTACCTACATTTTTCATGGAAAATCTGATTATTTTCTCAATATTTTTATATTATACTGCTATTTTTATATATATACTGCGCTGAAACCCGCATTTCCTAAACTACTATGAAAGTTTTTTGATCTTTAACCAACTTTTTCCTGTGATTTTTACTAGTTTCTTCTTTTCATTTAACTTTTTCTGTTCTTTTACCTAATTTTTTCATGGAAAATCTGATTATTTTCTCAATATTTTTATATTATACTGCTATTTTATATATATACTGCGCTGAAACCCGCATTTCCTAAACTACTATGAAATTTTTTGATCTTTAACCAACTTTTTCCTGTCATTTTTACTAGTTTCTTCTTTTCATATAACTTTTTCTGCTCTTTACCTACTTTTTTCATGGAAAATCTGATTATTTTCTCAATATTTTTATATTATATATATATACTGCGCTGGAACCCGCATTTCCTAAACTACTATGAAAGTTTTTGATCTTTAACCAACTTTTTCCTGTGATTTTTACTAGTTTCTTCATTTCATATAACTTTTTCTGCTCTTTTACCTACATTTTTCATGGAAAATCTGATTATTTTCTCAATATTTTTGTATTATATATATACTGCTCTGAAACCCGCATTTCCTAAACTACTATGAAAGTTTTTGATCTTTAACCAACTTTTTCCTGTGATTTTTACTAGTTTCTTCTTTTCATATAACTTTTTCTGCTCTTTTACCTACATTTTTCATGGAAAATCTGATTATTTTCTCAATATTTTTATATTATACTGCAATGTTTATATGTATACTGCGCTGAAACCCGCATTTCCTAAACTACTATGAAAGTTTTTGATCTTTAACCAACTTTTTTTTGTGATTTTTACTAGTTTCTTCTTTTCATATAGCTTTTTCTGCTCTTTTAACTACATTTTTCATGGAAAATCTGATTATTTTCTCAATATTTTTATATTATATATATATACTGCGCTGAAACCCGCATTTCCTAAACTACTATGAAGTTTTTGATCTTTAACCAACTTTTTCCTGTGATTTTTACTAGTTTCTTCTTTTCATATAACTTTTTCTGCTGTTTTACCTACATTTATCATGGAAAATCTGATTATTTTCTCAATATTTTTATATTATATATATATACTGCGCTGAAACCCGCATTTCCTAAACTACTATGAAAGTTTTTGATCTTTAACCAACTTTTTCCTGTGATTTTTACTAGTTTCTTCTTTTCATATAACTTTTCTGCTGTTTTACCTACATTTATCATGGAAAATCTGATTATTTTCTCAATATTTTTATATTATATATATATACTGCGCTGAAACCCGCATTTCCTAAACTACTATGAAAGTTTTTGATCTTTAACCAACTTTTTCCTGTGATTTTTACTAGTTTCTTCTTTTCATATAACTTTTTCTGCTCCTACATTTTTCATGGAAAATCTGATTATTTTCTCAATATTTTTATATTATATATATATACTGCGCTGAAACCCGCATTTCCTAAACTACTATGAAAGTTTTTGATCTTTAACCAACTTTTTCCTGTGATTTTTACTAGTATCTTCTTTTCATATAACTGTTTCTGCTCTTTTACCTACATTTTTCATGGAAAATCTGATTATTTTCTCAATATTTTTATATTATATATATATATACTGCGCTGAAACCCGCATTTCCTAAACTACTATGAAAGTTTTTGATCTTCAACCAACTTTTTCCTGTGATTTTTACTAGTTTCTTCTTTTCATATAACTTTTTCTGCTCCTACATTTTTCATGGAAAATCTGATTATTTTCTCAATATTTTTATATTATATATATATACTGCGCTGAAACCCGCATTTCCTAAACTACTATGAAAGTTTTTGATCTTTAACCAACTTTTTCCTGTGATTTTTACTAGTTCTTCTTTTCATATAACTTTTTCTGCTCTTTTACCTACATTTTTTCATGGAAAATCTGATTATTTTCTCAATATTTTTATATTATATATATATATATACTACGCTGAAACCCCGCATTTCCTAAACTACTATGAAAGTTTTTGGATCTTTAACCAACTTTTTCCTGTGATTTTTACTAGTTTCTTCTTTTCATATAACTGTTTCTGCTCTTTTACCTACATTTTTCATGAAAATCTGATTATTTTCTCAATATTTTTATATTATATATATATATACTGCGCTGAAACCCGCATTTCCTAAACTACTATGAAAGTTTTGATCTTTAACCAACTTTTTCCTGTGATTTTTACTAGTTTCTTATTTTCATATAACTTTTTCTGCTGTTTTACCTACATTTATCATGAGAAATCTGATTATTTTCTCAATATTTTTATATTATATATATATACTGCGCTGAAACCCGCATTTCCTAAACTTCTATGAAAGTTTTGATCTTTAACCAACTTTTTCCTGTGATTTTTACTAGTTTCTTCTTTTCATATAACTTTTTCTGCTCCTACATTTTTCATGGAAAATCTGATTATTTTCTCAATATTTTTATATTATATATATATACTGCGCTGAAACCCGCATTTCCTAAACTACTATGAAAGTTTTTGATCTTTAACCAACTTTTTCCTGTGATTTTTACTAGTTTCTTCTTTTCATATAACTGTTTCTGCTCTTTTACCTACATTTTTCATGGAAAATCTGATTATTTTCTCAATATTTTTATATTATATATATATATACTGCGCTGAAACCCGCATTTCCTAAGCTACTATGAAAGTTTTTGATCTTTAACCAACTTTTTCCTGTGATTTTTACTAGTTACTTCTTTTCATATAACTTTTTCTGCTCCTACATTTTTCATGGAAAATCTGATTATTTTCTCAATATTTTTATATTATATATATATACTGCGCTGAAACCCGCATTTCCTAAACTACTATGAAAGTTTTTGATCTTTAACCAACTTTTTCCTGTGATTTTTACTAGTTTCTTCTTTTCATATAACTGTTTCTGCTCTTTTACCTACATTTTTCATGGAAAATCTGATTATTTGCTCAATATTTTTATATTATTATATATATACTGCGCTGAAACCCGCATTTCCTAAACTACTATGAAAGTTTTTGATCTTTAACCAACTTTTTCCTGTGATTTTTACTAGTTTCTTCTTTTCATATAACTTTTTTCTGCTCTTTTACCTACGTTTTTCATGGAAAATCTGATTATTTTCTCAATATTTTTATATTATACTGCTATTTTTATATATATACTGCGCTGAAACCCGCATTTCCAAATTACTATGAAAGTTTTTGATCTTTAACCAACTTTTTCCTGTGATTTTTACTAGTTTATTCTTTTCATATAACTTTTTCTGCTCTTTTACCTACATTTTTCATGGAAAATCTGATTATTTTCTCAATATTTTTATATTATACTGCTATTTTTATATATATACTGCGCTGAAACCAGCATTTCCTAAACTACTATGAAAGTTTTTGATCTTTAACCAACTTTTTCCTGTGATTTTTAGTAGTAACTTCTTTTCATATAACTTTTTCTGCTCTTTTACCTACTTTTGTCATGGAAAATCTGATTATTTTCTCAATATTTTTATATTATACTGCTATTTTTATATATGCTGCGCTGAAACCCGCATTTCCTAAACTACTATGAAAGTTTTTGATCTTTAACCAACTTTTTCCTGTCATTCTTACTAGTTTCTTCTTTTCATATAACCTTTTCTGCTCTTTTACCTACTTTTTTCATGAAAAATCTGATTATTTTCTCAATATTTTTATATTATATATATATACTGCGCTGAAACCCCCATTTCCTAAACTACTATGAAAGTTTTTGATCTTTAACCAACTTTTTCCTGTGATTTTTACTAGTTTCTACTTTTCATATAACTTTTTCTGCTCTTTTACCTACTTTTTTCATGGAAAATCTGATTATTTTCTCAATATTTTTATATTATATATATATACTGCGCTGAAACCCGCATTTCCTAAACTACTATGAAAGTTTTTGATCTTTAACCAACTTTTTCCTGTGATTTTTACTAGTTTCTTCTTTTCATATAACTTTTTCTGCTCTTTTACCTACATTTTTTCATGGAAAATCTGATTATTTTCTCAATATTTTTATATTATACTGCTATGTTTATATATATACTGCGCTGAAACCCGCATTTCCTAAACTACTATGAAAGTTTTTGATCTTTAACCAACTTTTTTTTGTGATTTTTACTAGTTTCGTCTTTTCATATAGCTTTTTCTGCTCTTTTAAATACATTTTTCATGGAAAATCTGATTATTTTCTCAATATTTTTATATTATATATATATACTGCGCTGAAACCCGCATTTCCTAAACTACTATGAAAGTTTTTGATCTTTAACCAACTTTTTCCTGTGATTTTTACTAGTTTCTTCTTTTCATATAACTTTTTCTGCTCTTTTACCTACATTTTTCATGGAAAATCTGATTATTTTCTCAATATTTTTATATTATATATATATACTGCGCTGAAACCCGCATTTCCTAAACTACTATGAAAGTTTTTGATCTTTAACCAACTTTTTCCTGTGATTTTTACTAGTTTCTTCTTTTCATATAACTTTTTCTGCTCTTTTACCTACATTTTTCATGGAAAATCTGATTATTTTCTCAATATTTTTATATTATACTGCTATTTTTATATATTTACTGCGCTGAAAAACGCATTTCCTAAACTACTATGAAAGTTTTTGATCTTTAACCAACTTTTTTTTGTGATTTTTACTAGTTTCTTCTTTTCATATAGCTTTTTCTGCTCTTTTACCTACATTTTTCATAGAAAATCTGATTATTTGCTCAATATTTTTATATTATACTGCTATGTTTATATATATACTGCGCTGAAACCCACATTTCCTAAACTACTATGAAAGTTTTTGATCTTTAACCAACTTTTTCCTGTGATTTTTACTAGTTTCTTCCTTTCATATAACTTTTTCTGCTCTTTTACCTACATTTTTCATGGAAAATCTGATTATTTTCTCAATATTTTTATATTATATATATACTGCGCTGAAACCCGCATTTCCTAAACTACTATGAAAGTTTTTGATCTTTAACCAACTTTTTCCTGTGATTTTTACTAGTTTCTTCTTTTCATATAACTTTTTCTGCTCTTTTACCTACATTTTTCATGGAAAATCTTATTATTTTCTCAATATTTTTATATTATATATATATACTGCGCTGAAACCCGCATTTCCTAAGCTACTATGAAAGTTTTTGATCTTTAACCAACTTTTTCCTGTGGTTTTTACTAGTTTCTTCTTTTCATATAACTTTTTCTGCTCTTTTACCTACATTTTTCATGGAAAATCTGATTATTTTCTCAATATTTTTATATTATACTGCTATTTTTATATATATACTGCGCTGAAACCCGCATTTCCTAAACTACTATGAAAGTTTTTGATCTTTCACCAACTTTTTCCTGTGATTTTTACTAGTTTCTTCTTTTCATATAACCTTTTCTGCTCTTTTACCTACTTTTTTCATGAAAAATCTGATTATTTTCTCAATATTTTTATATTATATATATATACTGCGCTGAAACCCCCATTTCCTAAACTACTATGAAAGTTTTTGATCTTTAACCAACTTTTTCCTGTCATTCTTACTAGTTTCTTCTTTTCATATAACCTTTTCTGATCTTTTACCTACTTTTTTCATCAAAAATCTGATTATTTTCTCAATATTTTTATATTATACTGCTATTTTTATATATACTGCGCTGAAACTCGCATTTCCTAAGCTACTATGAAAGTTTTTGATCTTTAACCAACTTTTTCCTGTCATTCTTACTAGTTTCTTCTTTTCATATAACCTTTTCTGCTCTTTTACCTACTTTTTTCATGAAAAATCTGATTATTTTCTCAATATTTTTATATTATATATATATACTGCGCTGAAACCCCCATTTCCTAAACTACTATGAAAGTTTTTGATCTTTAACCAACTTTTTCCTGTGATTTTTACTAGTTTCTACTTTTCATATAACTTTTTCTGCTCTTTTACCTACTTTTTTCATGGAAAATCTGATTATTTTCTCAATATTTTTATATTATATATATATACTGCGCTGAAACCCGCATTTCCTAAACTACTATGAAAGTTTTTGATCTTTAACCAACTTTTTCCTGTCATTCTTACTAGTTTCTTCTTTTTATATAACCTTTTCTTCTCTTTTACCTACTTTTTTCATAAAAATCTGATTATTTTCTCAATATTTTTATATTATATATATATACTGCGCTGAAACCCCCATTTCCTAAACTACTATGAAAGTTTTTGATCTTTAACCAACTTTTTCCTGTGATTTTTACTAGTTTCTTCTTTTCATATAACTTTTTCTGCTCTTTTACCTACTTTTCATGGAAAATCTGATTATTTTCTCAATATTTTTATATTATATATATATTCTGCGCTGAAACCCGCATTTCCTAAACTACTATGAAAGTTTTTGATCTTTAACCAACTTTTTCCTGTGATTTTTACTAGTTTCTTCTTTTCATATAACTTTTTCTGCTCTTTTACCTACATTTTTCATGGAAAATCTGATTATTTTCTCAATATTTTTATATTATACTGCTATTTTTATATATACTGCGCTGAAACCCGCATTTCCTAAACTACTATGAAAGTTTTTGATCTTTAACCAACTTTTTCCTGTCATTTTTACTAGTTTCTTCTTTTCATATAACTTTTTCTGCTCTTTTACCTACTTTTTCCATTGAAAATCTGATTATTTTCTCAATATTTTTATATTATATATATACTGCGCTGAAACCCGCATTTCCTAAACTACTATGAAAGTTTTTGATCTTTAACCAACTTTTTCCTGTGATTTTTACTAGTTTCTTCTTTTCATATAACTTTTTCTGCTCTTTTACCTACATTTTTCATGGAAAATCTGATTATTTTCTCAATATTTTTATATTATACTGCTATGTTTATATATATACTGCGCTGAAACCCGCATTTCCTAAACTACTATGCAAGTTTTTGATCTTTAACCAACTTTTTTTTGTGATTTTTACTAGTTTCTTCTTTTCATATAGCTTTTTCTGCTCTTTTACCTACATTTTTCATGGAAAATCTGATTATTTTCTCAATATTTTTATATTATATATATATACTGCGCTGAAACCCGCATTTCCTAAACTACTATGAAAGTTTTTGATCTTTAACCAACTTTTTCCTGTGATTTTTACTAGTTTCTTCTTTTCATATAACCTTTTCTGCTCTTTTACCTACATTTTTCATGGAAAATCTGATTATTTGCTCAATATTTTTATATTATACTGCTATGTTTATATATATACTGCGCTGAAACCCGCATTTCCTAAACTACTATGAAAGTTTTTGATCTTTAACCTACTTTTTTTTGTGATTTTTACTAGTTTCTTCTTTTCATATAGCTTTTTCTGCTCTTTTACCTACATTTTTCATGGAAAATCTGATTATTTTCTCAATATTTTTATATTATATATATATACTGCGCTGAAACCCGCATTTCCTAAACTACTATGAAAGTTTTTGATCTTTAACCAACTTTTTCCTGTGATTTTTACTAGTTTCTTCTTTTCATATAACTTTTTCTGCTCTTTTACCTACATTTTTCATGGAAAATCTGATTATTTTCTCAATATTTTTATATTATATATTATATACTGCGCTGAAACCCGCATTTCCTAAGCTACTATGAAAGTTTTTGATCTTTAACCAACTTTTTCCTGTGATTTTTACTAGTTTCTTCTTTTCATATAATTTTGTCTGCTCTTTTACCTACATTTTTCATGGAAAATCTGATTATTTTCTCAATATTTTTATATTATACTGCTATTTTTATATATATACTGCGCTGAAACCCCGCATTTCCTAAACTACTATGAAGTTTTTGATCTTTAACCCAACTTTTTCCTGTGATTTTTACTAGTTTCTTCTTTTCATATAACTTTTTCTGCTCTTTTACCTACATCTTTCATGGAAAATCTGATTATTTTCTCAATATTTTTATATTATACTGCTATGTTTATATGTATACTGCGCTGAAATCCCCATTTCCTAAACTACTATGAAAGTTTTTGATCTTTAACCAACTTTTTCCTGTGATTTTTACTAGTTTCTACTTTTCATATAGCTTTTTCTGCTCTTTTACCTACATTTTTCATGGAAAATCTGATTATTTTCTCAATATTTTTATATTATATATATATACTGCGCTGAAACCCGCATTTCCTAA
>CAKAIZ010000078.1:12500-33373 GCA_916610145.1 Eristalis arbustorum | reverse complement strand
TTCATAGTTGTTCAGGAAATGCGGGTTTTAGCGCAGTATATATATATATATATATATAATATAAAAATATTGAGAAAATAATCAGATTTTCCATGAAAAAAATAGGTAAAAGAGCAGAAAAAGTTATATGAAAAGAAGAAACTAGTAAAAATCACAGGAAAAAGTCGGTTAAAGATCAAAAACGTTCATAGTAGTTCAGGAAATGCGGGTTTAGCGGAGTATATATATATATATAATATAAAAATATTGAGAAAATAATCAGATTTTCCATGAAAAAAGTAGGTAAAAGAGCAGAAAAAGTTATATGAAAAGAAGAAACTAGTAAAAATCACAGGAAAAAGTCGGTTGAAGATCAAAAACGTTCATAGTAGTTCAGGAAATGCGGGTTTAAGCGCAGTATATATATACAAATAGCAGTATAATATAAAAATATTGAGAAAATAATCAGATTTTCCATGAAAAAAGTAGGTAAAAGAGCAGAAAAAGTTATATGAAAAGAAGAAACTAGTAAAAATCACAGGGAAAAAGTCGGTTAAAGATCAAAAACGTTCATAGTAGTTCAGGAAATGCGGGTTTTAAGCGCAGTATATATATAAAAATAGCAGTATAATATAAAAATATTGAGAAAATAATCAGATTTTCCATGAAAAAAGTAGGTAAAAGAGCAGAAAAAGTTATATGAAAAGAAGAAACTAGTAAAAAATCACAGGAAAAAGTTGGTTAAAGATGAAAAACTTTCATAGTAGTTCAGGAAATGCGGGTTTAGCGCAGTATATATATATATATATATATATATATAAAAATATTGAGAAAATAATCAGATTTTCCATGAAAAAAGTAGGTAAAAGAGCAGAAAAAGTTATATGAAAAGAAGAAACTAGTAAAAATCACAGGAAAAAGTCGGTTAAAGATCAAAAACGTTCATAGTAGTTCAGGAAATGCGGGTTTAAGCGCAGTATAATATACAAAATATGAGAAAATAATCAGATTTTCCATGAAAAAAGTAGGTAGAAGAGCAGAAAAAGTTATATGAAAAGAAGAAACTAGATAAAATCACAGGAAAAAGTCGGTTAAAGATCAAAAACTTTCATAGTAGTTCAGGAAATGCGGGTTTCAGCGCAGTATGTATATATATATATAATATAAAAATATTGAGAAAATAATCAGATTTTCCATGAAAAAGTAGGTAAAAGAGCAGAAAAAGTTATATGAAAAGATGAAACTAGTAAAAATCACAGGAAAAAGTTGGTTTAAAGATGAAAAACTTTCATAGTAGTTCAGGAAATGCGGGTTTAGCGCAGTATATATATATATATATATATAATATAAAAATATTGAGAAAATAATCAGATTTCCATGAAAAAAGTAGGTAAAAGAGCAGAAAAAGTTATATGAAAAGAAGAAACTAGTAAAATCACAGGAAAAAGTCGGTTAAAGATCAAAAACGTTCATAGTAGTTCAGGAAATGCGGGTTTAAGCGCAGTATATATATAAAAAATAGCAGTATAATATAAAAATATTGAGAAAATAATCAGATTTTCCATGAAAAAAGTAGGTAGAGAGCAGAAAAAGTTATATGAAAAGAAGAAACTAGTAAAAATCACAGGAAAAAGTCGGTTAAAGATCAAAAACTTTCATAGTAGTTCAGGAAATGCGGGTTTCAGCGCAGTATGTATATATATATATAATATAAAAATATTGAGAAAATAATCAGATTTTCCATGAAAAAAGTAGGTAAAAGAGCAGAAAAAGTTATATGAAAAGAAGAAACTAGTAAAAATCACAGGAAAAAGTCGGTTAAAGATCAAACACTTTCATGGTAGTTCAGGAAATGCGGGTTTAAGCGCAGTATATATATAAAAATAGCAGTATAATATAAAAATATTGAGAAAATAATCAGATTTTCCATGAAAAAAGTAGGTAGAAGAGCAGAAAAAGTTATATGAAAAGAAGAAACTAGTAAAAATCACAGGAAAAAGTCGGTTAAAGATCAAAAACTTTCATAGTAGTTCAGGAAATGCGGGTTTCAGCGCAGTATGTATATATATATATAATATAAAAATATTGAGAAAATAATCAGATTTTCCATGAAAAAAGTAGGTAAAAGAGCAGAAAAAGTTATATGAAAAGAAGAAACTAGTAAAAATCACAGGAAAAAGTTGGTTAAAGATGAAAAACTTTCATAGTAGTTCAGGAAATGCGGGTTTAGCGCAGTATGTATATATATATATAATATAAAAATATTGAGAAAATAATCAGATTTTCCATGAAAAATGTAGGTAAAAGAGCAGAAAAAATTATATGAAAAGAAGAAACTAGTAAAAATCACAGGAGAAAGTCGGTTAAAGATCAAAAACGTCATAGTAGTTCAGGAAATGCGGGTTTAAGCGCAGTATATATATAAAAATAGCAGTATAATATAAAAATATTGAGAAAATAATCAGATTTTCCATGAAAAAAGTAGGTAAAAGAGCAGAAAAAGTTATATGAAAAGAAGAAACTAGTAAAAATCACAGGAAAAAGTCGGTTAAAGATCAAAAACTTTCATAGTAGTTCAGGAAATGCGGGTTTCAGCGCAGTAAAATATATATATATAATATAAAAATATTGAGAAAATAATGAGATTTTCCATGAAAAAAGTAGGTAAAAGAGCAGAAAAAGTTATATGAAAAGAAGAAACTAGTAAAAATCACAGGAAAAAGTTGGTTAAAGATGAAAAACTTTCATAGTAGTTCAGGAAATGCGGGTTTAATCGCAGTATATATATAAAATAGCAGTATAATATAAAAATATTGAGAAAATAATCAGATTTTCCATGAAAAAAGTAGGTGAAAGAGCAGAAAAAGTTATATGAAAAGAAGAAACTAGTAAAAATCACAGGAAAAAGTCGGTTACAGATCAAAAACGTTCATAGTAGTTCAGAAAATGCGGGTTTAAGCGCAGTATATATATAAAAATAGCAGTATAATATAAAAATATTGAGAAAATAATCAGATTTTCCATGAAAAAAGTAGGTAAAAGAGCAGAAAAAGTTATATGAAAAGAAGAAACTAGTAAAAATCACAGGGAAAAAGTCGGTTAAAGATCAAAAACTTTCATAGTAGTTCAGGAAATGCGGGGTTCAGCGCAGTATGTATATATATATATAATATAAAAATATTGAGAAAATAATCAGATTTTCCATGAAAAAAGTAGGTAAAAGAGCAGAAAAAGTTATATGAAAAGAAGAAACTAGTAAAAATCACAGGAAAAAGTCGGTTAAAGATCAAAAACTTTCATAGTAGTTCAGGAAATGCGGGTTTCAGCGCAGTATGTATATATATATAATATAAAAATATTGAGAAAATAATCAGATTTTCCATGAAAAAAGTAGGTAAAAGAGCAGAAAAAGTTATATGAAAAGAAGAAACTAGTAAAAATCACAGGAAAAAGTTGGTTAAAGATCAAAAACTTTCATAGTAGTTCAGGAAATGCGGGTTTCAGCGCAGTATGTATATATATATATAATATAAAAATATTGAGAAAATAATCAGATTTTCCATGAAAAAAGTAGGTAAAAGAGCAGAAAAAGTTATATGAAAAGAAGAAACTAGTAAAAATCACAGGAAAAAGTCGGTTAAAGATCAAAAACTTTCATAGTAGTTCAGGAAATGCGGGTTTAGCGCAGTATAATATATATATATATATATATATATAATATAAAAATATTGAGAAAATAATCAGATTTTCCATGAAAAAAAGTAGGTAAAAGAGCAGAAAAAGTTATATGAAAAGAAGAAACTAGTAAAAATCACAGGAAAAAGTCGGTTAAAGATCAAAAACGTTCATAGTAGTTCAGGAAATGCGGGTTTAAGCGCAGTATATATATAAAAATAGCAGTATAATATAAAAATATTGAGAAAATAATCAGATTTTCCATGAAAAAGGTAGGTAAAAGAGCAGAAAAAAGTTATATGAAAAGAAGAAACTAGTAAAAATCACAGAAAAAGTTGGTTAAAGATGAAAAACTTTCATAGTTGTTCAGGAAATGCGGGTTTAGCGCAGTATATATATATATATATATAATATAAAAAATATTGAGAAAATAATCAGATTTTCCATGAAAAAAATAGGTAAAAGAGCAGAAAAAGTTATATGAAAAGAAGAAACTAGTAAAAATCACAGGAAAAAGTCGGTTAAGGATCAAAAACGTTCATAGTAGTTCAGGAAATGCGGGTTTAGCGGAGTATATATATATATATATAATATAAAAGTATTGAGAAAATAATCAGATTTTCCATGAAAGAAGTAGGTAAAAGAGCAGAAAAAGTTATATGAAAAGAAGAAACTAGTAAAAATCACAGGAAAAAGTCGGTTGAAGATCAAAAACGTTCATAGTAGTTCAGGAAATGCGGGTTTAAGCGCAGTATATATATAAAAAATAGCAGTATAATATAAAAATATTGAGAAAATAATCAGATTTTCCATGAAAAAAAGTAGGTAAAAGAGCAGAAAAAGTTATATGAAAAGAAGAAACTAGTAAAAATCACAGGAAAAAGTCGGTTAAGATCAAAAACGTTCATAGTAGTTCAGGAAATGCGGGTTTAAGCGCAGTATATATATAAAAAATAGCAGTATAATATAAAAATATTGAGAAAATAATCAGATTTTCCATGAAAAAAGTAGGTAAAAGAGCAGAAAAAGTTATATGAAAAGAAGAAACTAGTAAAAATCACAGGAAAAAGTTGGTTAAAGATGAAAAACTTTCATAGTAGTTCAGGAAATGCGGGGTTTAGCGCAGTATATATATATATATATATATAATATAAAAATATTGAGAAAATAATCAGATTTTCCATGAAAAAAGTAGGTAAAAGAGCAGAAAAAGTTATATGAAAAGAAGAAACTAGTAAGAATCACAGGAAAAAGTCGGTTTAAAGATCAAAAACGTTCATAGTAGTTCAGGAAATGCGGGTTTTAAGCGCAGTATATATATAAAAATAGCAGTATAATATAAAAATATTGAGAAATAATCAGATTTTCCATGAAAAAAGTAGGTAGAAGAGCAGAAAAAGTTATATGAAAAGAAGAAACTAGTAAAAATCACAGGAAAAAGTCGGTTAAAGATCAAAAACTTTCATAGTAGTTCAGGAAATGCGGGTTTCAGCGCAGTATGTATATATATATATATATAATATAAAAATATTGAGAAAATATCAGATTTTCCATGAAAAAAGTAGGTAAAGAGCAGAAAAAGTTATATGAAAAGATGAAACTAGTAAAAATCACAGGAAAAAGTTGGTTAAAGATGAAAAACTTTCATAGTAGTTCAGGAAATGCGGGTTTAGCGCAGTATGTATATATATATATAATATAAAAATATTGAGAAAATAATCAGATTTTCCATGAAAAAAGTAGGTAAAAGAGCAGAAAAAGTTATATGAAAAGAAGAAACTAGTAAAAATCACAGGAAAAAGTCGGTTAAAGATCAAAAACGTTCATAGTAGTTCAGGAAATGCGGGTTTAAGCGCAGTATATATATAAAAATAGCAGTATAATATAAAAATATTGAGAAAATAATCAGATTTTCCATGAAAAAAGTAGGTAAAAGAGCAGAAAAAGTTATATGAAAAGAAGAAACTAGTAAAAATCACAGGAAAAAGTCGGTTAAAGATCAAAAACTTTCATAGTAGTTCAGGAAATGCGGGTTTCAGCGCAGTATATTTATATATATATATAATATAAAAATATTGAGAAAATAATGAGATTTTCCATGAAAAAAGTAGGTAAAAGAGCAGAAAAAGTTATATGAAAAGAAGAAACTAGTAAAAATCACAGGAAAAAGTTGGTTAAAGATGAAAAACTTTCATAGTAGTTCAGGAAATGCGGGTTTAATCGCAGTATATATATAAAAATAGCAGTATAATATAAAAATATTGAGAAAATAATCAGATTTTCCATGAAAAAAGTAGGTGAAAGAGCAGAAAAGTTATATGAAAAGAAGAAACTAGTAAAAAATCACAGGAAAAAGTCGGTTACAGATCAAAAACGTTCATAGTAGTTCAGAAAATGCGGGTTTAAGCGCAGTATATATATAAAAATAGCAGTATAATATAAAAATATTGAGAAAATAATCAGATTTTCCATGAAAAAAGTAGGTAAAAGAACAGAAAAAGTATATGAAAAGAAGAAACTAGTAAAAATCACAGGAAAAAGTCGGTTAAAGATCAAAAACTTTCATAGTAGTTCAGGAAATGCGGGTTTCAGCGCAGTATATATATATATATATATAATATAAAAATATTGAGAAAATAATGAGATTTTCCATGAAAAAAGTAGGTAAAAGAGCAGAAAAAGTTATATGAAAAGAAGAAACTAGTAAAAATCACAGGAAAAAGTTGGTTAAAGATGAAAAATTTTCATAGTAGTTCAGGAAATGCGGGTTTCAGCGCAGTATATATATATATATAATATAAAAATATTGAGAAAATAATGAGATTTTCCATGAAAAAAGTAGGTAAAAGAGCAGAAAAAGTTATACGAAAAGAAGAAACTAGTAAAAATCACAGGAAAAAGTTGGTTAAAGATGAAAAACTTTCATAGTAGTTCAGGAAATGCGGGTTTAATCGCAGTATATTTATAAAAATAGCAGTATAATATAAAAATATTGAGAAAATAATCAGATTTTCCATGAAAAAAGTAGGTAAAAGAGCAGAAAAAGTTATATGAAAAGAAGAAACTAGTAAAAATCACAGGAAAAAGTCGGTTAAAGATCAAAAACGTTCATAGTAGTTCAGGAAATGCGGGTTTAAGCGCAGTATATATATAAAAATAGCAGCATAATATAAAAATATTGAGAAAATAATCAGATTTTCCATGAAAAAAGTAGGTAAAAGAGCAGAAAAAGTTATATGAAAAGAAGAAACTAGTAAAAATCACAGGAAAAAGTCGGTTAAAGATCAAAAATTTTCATAGTAGTTCAGGAAATGCGGGTTTCAGCGCAGTATATATATATATATAATATAAAAATATTGAGAAAATAATGAGATTTTCCATGAAAAAAAGTAGGTAAAAGAGCAGAAAAAGTTATATGAAAAGAAGAAACTAGTAAAAATCACAGGAAAAAGTTGGTTAAAGATGAAAAACTTTCATAGTAGTTCAGGAAATGCGGGTTTAATCGCAGTATATTTATAAAAATAGCAGTATAATATAAAAATATTTGAGAAAATAATCAGATTTTCCATGAAAAAAGTAGGTAAAAGAGCAGAAAAAGTTATATGAAAAGAAGAAACTAGTAAAAATCACAGGAAAAAGTCGGTTACAGATCAAAAACGTTCATAGTAGTTCAGGAAATGCGGGTTTAAGCGCAGTATATATATAAAAATAGCAGTATAATATAAAAATATTGAGAAAATAATCAGATTTTTCCATGAAAAAAGTAGGTAAAATGAGCAGAAAAAGTTATATGAAAAGAAGAAACTAGTAAAAATCACAGGAAAAAGTCGGTTAAAGATCAAAAACTTTCATAGTAGTTCAGGAAATGCGGGTTTAAGCGCAGTATATATATAAAAATAGCAGTATAATATAAAAATATTGAGAAAATAATCAGATTTCCATGGAAAAAGTAGGTAAGAGAGCAGAAAAAGTTATATGAAAAGAAGAAACTAGTAAAAATCACAGGAAAAAGTCGGTTAAAGATCAAAAAACGTTCATAGTAGTTCAGGAAATGCGGGTTTCAGCGCAGTATATATATATATATATATATATAATATAAAATATTGAGAAAATAATCAGATTTTCCATGAAAAAAGTAGGTAAAAGAGCAGAAAAAGTTATATGAAAAGAAGAAACTAGTAAAAATCACAGGAAAAAGTCGGTTAAAGATCAAAAACTTTCATAGTAGTTCAGGAAATGCGGTTTAGCGCAGTATATATATATATATATATATAATATAAAAATATTGAGAAAATAATCAGATTTTCCATGAAAAAAGTAGGTAAAAGAGCAGAAAAAGTTATATGAAAAGAAGAAACTAGTAAAAATCACAGGAAAAAGTTGGTTAAAGATGAAAAACTTTCATAGTAGTTCAGGAAATGCGGGTTTAGCGCAGTATATATATATATATATAATATAAAAATATTGAGAAAATAATCAGATTTTCCATGAAAAAAGTAGGTAAAAGAGCAGAAAAAGTTATATGAAAAGAAGAAACTAGTAAAAATCACAGGAAAAAGTCGGTTTAAAGATCAAAAACTTTCATAGTAGTTCAGGAAATGCGGGTTTCAGCGCAGTATATATATATATATATATAATATAAAAAATTTGAGAAAATAATCAGATTTTCCATGAAAAAAGTAGGTAAAAGAGCAGAAAAGGTTATATGAAAAGAAGAAACTAGTAAAAATCACAGGAAAAAGTCGGTTAAAGATCAAAAACGTTCATAGTAGTTCAGGAAATGAAAAAAGTAGGTAAAAGAGCAGAAAAAGTTATATGAAAAGAAGAAACTAGTAAAAATCACAGGAAAAAGTCGGTTAAAGATCAAAAACTTTCATAGTAGTTCAGGAAATGCGGGTTTAAGCGCAGTATATATATAAAAATAGCAGTATAATATAAATATATTGAGAAAATAATCAGATTTTCCATGGAAAAAGTAGGTAAGAGAGCAGAAAAAGTTATATGAAAAGAAGAAACTAGTAAAAAATCACAGGAAAAAGTCGGTTAAAGATCAAAAACGTTCATAGTAGTTCAGGAAATGCGGGTTTCAGCGCAGTATATATATATATATATAATATAAAAACATTGAGAAAATAATCAGATTTTCCATGAAAAAAGTAGGTAAAAGAGCAGAAAAAGTTATATGAAAAGAAGAAACTAGTAAAAATCACAGGAAAAAGTTGGTTAAAGATGAAAAACTTTCATAGTAGTTCAGGAAATGCGGGTTTAGCGCAGTATATATATGTATATATAATATAAAAATATTGAGAAAATAATCAGATTTTCCATGAAAAAAGTAGGTAAAAGAGCAGAAAAAAGTTATATGAACAGAAGAAACTAGTAAAAATCACAGGAAAAAGTCGGTTAAAGATCAAAAACTTTCATAGTAGTTCAGGAAATGCTGGTTTCAGCGCAGTATATATATATATATATAATATAAAAATATTGAGAAAATAATCAGATTTTCCATGAAAAAAGTAGGTAAAAGAGCAGAAAAGGTTATATGAAAAGAAGAAACTAGTAAAAATCACAGGAAAAAGTCGGTTAAAGATCAAAAACGTTCATAGTAGTTCAGGAAATGCGGGTTTAAGCGCAGTATATATATAAAAATAGCAGTATAATATAAAAATATTGAGAAAATAATCAGATTTTCCATGAAAAAAGTAGGTAAAAGAGCAGAAAAGGTTATATGAAAAGAAGAAACTAGTAAAAATCACAGGAAAAAGTCGGTTAAAGATCAAAAACTTTCATAGTAGTTCAGGAAATGCGGGTTTCAGCGCAGTATATATATAAAAATAGCAGTATAATATAAAAATATTGAGAAAATAATCAGATTTTCCATGAAAAAAGTAGGTAAAAGAGCAGAAAAAGTTATATGAAAAGAAGAAACTAGTAAAAATCACAGGAAAAAGTCGGTTAAAGATCAAAAAACTTTCATAGTAGTTCAGGAAATGCGGTTTTCAGCGCAGTATATATATATATATATATATATATATATATAATATAAAAATATTGAGAAAATAATCAGACTTTCCATAAACAAAGTAGGTAAAAGAGCAGAAAAAGTTATATGAAAAGAAGAAACTAGTAAAAATCACAGGAAAAAGTCAGTTAAAGATCAAAAACGTTCATAGTAGTTCAGGAAATGCGGGTTTAAGCGCAGTATATATATAAAAATAGCAGTATAATATAAAAATATTGACAAATTAATCAGATTTTCCATGAGAAAAGTAGGTAAAAGAGCAGAAAAAGTTATATGAAAAGAAGAAACTAGTAAAAATCACAGGAAAAAGTTGGTTAAAAATGAAAAACTTTCATAGTAGTTCAGGAATGCGGGTTTCAGCGCAGTATATATATATATATAATATAAAAATATTGAGAAAATAATCAGATTTTCCATGAAAAAAGTAAGTAAAAGAGCAGAAAAAGTTATATGAAAAGAAGAAACTAGTAAAAATCACAGGAAAAAGTCGGTTAAAGATCAAAAACGTTCATAGTAGTTCAGGAAATGCGGGTTTAGCGCAGTATATATATATATATATAAAATAAAAATATTGAGAAAATAATCAGATTTTCCATGAAAAAAGTAGGTAAAAGAGCAGAAAAAGTTATATGAAAAGAAGAAACTAGTAAAAATCACAGGAAAAAGTCGGTTAAAGATCAAAAACTTTCATAGTAGTTCAGGAAATGCGGGTTTAAGCGCAGTATATATATAAAAATAGCAGTATAATATAAAAATATTGAGAAAATAATTAGATTTTCCATGAAAAAAGTAGGTAAAAGAGCAGAAAAAGTTATATGAAAAGAAGAAACTAGTAAAAAACACAGGAAAAAGTTGGTTAAAGATGAAAAACTTTCATAGTAGTTCAGGAAATGCGGGTTTAGCGCAGTATATATATATATATATATAATATAAAAATATTGAGAAAATAATCAGATTTTCCATGAAAAAAGTAGGTAAAAGAGCAGAAAAAGTTATATGAAAAGAAGAAACTAGTAAAAATCACAGGAAAAAGTCGGTTAAAGATCAAAAACGTTCATAGTAGTTCAGGAAATGCGGGTTTAAGCGCAGTATATATATAAAAATAGAAAAAAATAGTTAGCAGAAAAAGCTATATGAAAAGAAGAAACTAGTAAAAATCACAGGAAAAAGTTGGTTAAAGATGAAAAACTTTCATAGTAGTTCAGGAAATGCGGGTTTAAGCGCAGTATATATATAAAAATAGCAGTATAATATAAAAATATTGAGAAAATAATCAGATTTTCCATGAAAAAAGTAGGTAAAAGAGCAGAAAAAGTTATATGAAAAGAAGAAACTAGTAAAAATCACAGGAAAAAGTCGGTTAAAGATCAAAAACGTTCATAGTAGTTCAGGAAATGCGGGTTTAGCGCAGTATATATATATATATATAATATAATATAAAAATATTGAGAAAATAATCAGATTTTCCATGAAAAAAGTAGGTAAAAGAGCAGAAAAAGTTATATGAAAAGAAGAAACTAGTAAAAATCACAGGAAAAAGTTGGTTAAAGATGAAAAACTTTCATAGTAGTTCAGGAAATGCGGGCTTAGCGCAGTATATATATAAAAATAGCAGTATAATATAAAAATATTGAGAAAATAATCAGATTTTCCATGAAAAAAGTAGGTAAAAGAGCAGAAAAAGTTATATGAAAAGAAGAAACTAGTAAAAATCACAGGAAAAAGTCGGTTAAAGATCAAAAACTTTCATAGTAGTTCAGGAAATGCGGGTTTCAGCGCAGTATATATATAAAAATAGCAGTATAATATAAAAATATTGAGAAAATAATCAGATTTTCCATGAAAAAAGTAGGTAAAAGAGCAGAAAAAGTTATATGAAAAGAAGAAACTAGTAAAAATCACAGGAAAAAGTCGGTTAAAGATCAAAAACGTTCATAGTAGTTCAGGAAATGCGGGTTTAGCGCAGTATATATATATATATATATATATAATATAAAAATATTGAGAAAATAATCAGATTTTCCATGAAAAAAGTAGGTAAAAGAGCAGAAAAAAATATATGAAAGGAAGAAACTAGTAAAAATCACAGGAAAAAGTCGGTTAAAGATCAAAAACTTTCATAGTAGTTCAGGAAATGCGGGTTTAAGCGCAGTATATATATAAAAATAGCAGTATAATATAAAAATATTGAGAAAATAATCAGATTTTCCATGAAAAAAATAGGTAAAAGAGCAGAAAAAGTTATATGAAAAGAAGAAACAAGTAAAAATCACAGGAAAAAGTTGGTTAAAGATGAAAAACTTTCATAGTAGTTCAGGAAATGCGGGCTTAGCGCAGTATATATATATATATAATATAAAAATATCGAGAAAATAATCCGATTTTCCATGAAAAAAGTAGGTAAACGAGCAGAAAAAGTTATATGAAAAGAAGAAACTAGTAAAAATAGCAGGAAAAAGTCGGTTAAAGATCAAAAACTTTCATATTAGTTCAGGAAATGCGGGTTTCAGCGCAGTATATATATATATATATAATATAAAAATATTGAGAAAATAATCAGATTTTCCATGAAAAAAGTAGGTAAAAGAGCAGAAAAAGTTATATGAAAAGAAGAAACTAGTAAAAATCACAGGAAAAAGTCGGTTAAAGATCAAAAACTTTCATAGTAGTTCAGGAAATGCGGGTTTCAGCGCAGTTATATATATATATATATATATATAATATAAAAATATTAAAAAAAATAATCAGATTTTCCATGAAAAAAGTAGGTAAAAGAGCAGAAAAAAGTTATATGAAAAGAAGAAACTAGTAAAAATCACAGGAAAAAGTCGGTTAAAGATCAAAAACGTTCATAGTAGTTCAGGAAATGCGGGTTTTTAAGCGCAGTATATATATAAAAATAGCAGTATAATATAAAAATATTGAGAAAATAATCAGATTTTCCATGAAAAAAGTAGGTAAAAGAGCAGAAAAAGTTATATGAAAAGAAGAAACTGGTAAATATCACAGGAAAAAGTCGGTTAAAGATCAAAAACGTTCATAGTAGTTCAGGAAATGCGGGTTTAAGCGCAGTATATATATAAAAATAGCAGTATAATATAAAAATATTGAGAAAATAATCAGATTTCCATGAAAAAAGTAGGTAAAAGAGCAGAAAAAGTTATATGAAAAGAAGAAACTAGTAAAAATCACAGGAAAAAGTCGGTTAAAGATCAAAAACGTTCATAGCAGTTCAGGAAATGCGGGTTTAAGCGCAGTATATATATAAAAATAGCAGTATAATATAAAAATATTGAGAAAATAATCAGATTTTCCATGAAAAAAGTAGGTAAAAAGAGCAGAAAAAGTTTATATGAAAAGAAGAAACTAGTAAAAATCACAGGAAAAAGTCGGTTAAAGATCAAAAACGTTCATAGTAGTTCAGGAAATGCGGGTTTAGCGCAGTATATATATATATATAATATAAAAATATTGAGAAAATAATCAGATTTTCCATGAAAAAAGTAGGTAAAAGAGCAGAAAAAGTTATATGGAAAGAAGAAACTAGTAAAAATCACAGGAAAAAAGTCGGTTAAAGATCAAAAACTTTCATAGTAGTTCAGAAAATGCGGGTTTAAGCGCAGTATATATATAAAAATAGCAGTATAATATAAAAATATTGAGAAAATAATCAGATTTTCCATGAAAAAAGTAGGTAAAAGAGCAGAAAAAGTTATATGAAAAGAAGAAACTAGTAAAAATCACAGGAAAAAGTTGGTTAAGGATGAAAAACTTTCATAGTAGTTCAGGAAATGCGGGTTTAGCGCAGTATGTATATATATATAATATAAAAATATTCAGAAAATAATCAGATTTTCCATGAAAAAAGTAGGTAAAAGAGCAGAAAAAGTTATATGAAAAGAAGAAACTAGTAAAAATCACAGGAAAAAGTCGGTTAAAGATCAAAAACTTTCATAGTAGTTCAGGAAATGCGGGTTTCAGCGCAGTATATATATATATATAATATAAAAATATTGAGAAAATAATCAGATTTTCCATGAAAAATGTAGGTAAAAGAGCAGAAAAAGTTATATGAAAAGAAGAAACTAGTAAAAATCACAGGAAAACGTTGGTTAAAGATGAAAAACTTTCATAGTAGTTCAGGAAATGCGGGTTTAGCGCAGTATATATATATATATATAATATAAAAATATTGAGAAAATAATCAGATTTTCCATGAAAAAAGTAGGTAAAAGAGCAGAAAAAGTTATATGAAAAGAAGAAACTAGTAAAAATCACAGGAAAAAGTCGGTTAAAGATCAAAAACGTTCATAGTAGTTCAGGAAATGCGGGTTTAAGCGCAGTATATATATAAAAATAGCAGTATAATATAAAAATATTGAGAAAATAATCAGATTTTCCATGAAAAAAGTAGGTGAAAGAGCAGAAAAAGTTATATGAAAAGAAGAAACTAGTAAAAATCACAGGAAAAAGTCGGTTAAAGATCAAAAACGTTCATAGTAGTTCAGAAAATGCGGGTTTAAGCGCAGTATATATATAAAAATAGCAGTATAATATAAAAATATTGAGAAAATAATCAGATTTTCCATGAAAAAAGTAGGTAAAAGAGCAGAAAAAGTTATATGAAAAGAAAAAACTAGTAAAAATCACAGGAAAAAGTCGGTTAAAGATCAAAAACGTTCATAGTAGTTCAGGAAATGCGGGTTTAGCGCAGTATACATATATATATAATATAAAAATATTGAGAAAATAATCAGATTTTCCATGAAAAAAGTAGGTAAAAGAGCAGAAAAAGTTATATGAAAAGAAGAAACTAGTAAGAATCACAGGAAAAAGTCGGTTAAAGATCAAAAACGTTCATAGTAGTTCAGGAAATGCGGGTTTAAGCGCAGTATATATATAAAAATAGCAGTATAATATAAAAATATTGAGAAAATAATCAGATTTTCCATGAAAAAAGTAGGTAAAAGAGCAGAAAAAGTTATATGAAAAGAAGAAACTAGTAAAAATCACAGGAAAAAGTCGGTTAAAGATCAAAAACTTTCATAGTAGTTCAGGAAATGCGGGTTTAAGCGCAGTATATATATAAAAATAGCAGTATAATATAAAAATATTGAGAAAATAATCAGATTTTCCATGAAAAAAATAGGTAAAAGAGCAGAAAAAGTTATATGAAAAGAAGAAACTAGTAAAAATCACAGGAAAAAGTTGGTTAAAGATGAAAAACTTTCATAGTAGTTCAGGAAATGCGGGTTTAGCGCAGTATATATATATATATATAATACAAAAATATTGAGAAAATAATCAGATTTTCCATGAAAAAAGTAGGTAAAAGAGCAGAAAAAGTTATATGAAAAGAAGAAACTAGTAAAAATCACAGGAAAAAGTTGGTTAAAGATGAAAAACTTTCATAGTAGTTCAGGAAATGCGGGTTTAAGCGCAGTATATATATAAAAATAGCAGTATAATATAAAAATATTGAGAAAATAATCGGATTTTCCATGAAAAAAGTAGGTAAAAGAGCAGAAAAAGTTATGTGAAAAGAAGAAACTAGTAAAAATCACAGAAAAAAGTCGGTTAAAGATTAAAAACTTTCATAGTAGTTTAGGAAATGCGGGTTTCAGCGCAGTATATATATATATATATAATATAAAAATATTGAGAAAATAATCAGATTTTCCATGAAAAAAGTAGGTAAAAGAGCAGAAAAAGTTATATGAAAAGAAGAAACTAGTAAAAATCACAGGAAAAAGTCAGTTAAAGATCAAAAACGTTCATAGTAGTTCAGGAAATGCGGGTTTAAGTGCAGTATATATATATAAAAATAGCAGTATAATATAAAAATATTGAGAAAATAATCAGATTTTCCATGAAAAAAGTAGGTAAAAGAGCAGAAAAAGTTATATGAAAAGAAGAAACTAGTAAAAATCACAGGAAAAAGTTGGTTAAAGATGAAAAACTTTCATAGTAGTTCAGGAAATGCGGGTTTAGCGCAGTATATATATATATATATAATATAAAAATATTGAGAAAATAATCAGATTTTCCATGAAAAAAGTAGGTAAAAGAGCAGAAAAAGTTATATGAAAAGAAGAAACTAGTAAAAATCACAGGAAAAAGTCGGTTAAAGATCAAAAACTTTCATAGTAGTTCAGGAAATGCGGGTTTCAGCGCAGTATGTATATATATATATAATATAAAAATATTGAGAAAATAATCAGATTTTCCCTGAAAAAAGTAGGTAAAAGAGCAGAAAAAGTTATATGAAAAGAAGAAACTAGTAAAAATCACAGGAAAAAGTTGGTTAAAGATGAAAAACTTTCATAGTAGTTCAGGAAATGCGGGTTTAGCGCAGCATATATATAAAAACAGCAGTATAATATAAAAATATTGAGAAAATAATCAGATTTTCCATGAAAAAAGTAGGTAAAAGAGCAGAAAATGTTATATGAAAAGAAGAAACTAGTAAAAATCACAGGAAAAAGTCGGTTAAAGATCAAAAACTTTCGTAGTAGTTCAGGAAATGCGGGTTTCAGCGCAGTATATATATATATATATATATATAATATAAAAATATTGAGAAAATAATTTTCCATGAAAAAAGTAGGTAAAAGAGCAGAAAAAGTTATATGAAAAGAAGAAACTAGTAAAAATCACAGGAAAAAGTCGGTTAAAGATAAAAAACGTTCATAGTAGTTCAGGAAATGCGGGTTTAGCGCAGTATATATGTATATATATAATATAAAAATATTGAGAAAATAATCAGATTTTCCATGAAAAAAGTAGGTAAAAGAGCAGAAAAAGTTATATGAAAAGAATAAACTAGTAACAATCACAGGAAGAAGTCGGTTAAAGATCAAAAACTTTCATAGTAGTTCAGGAAATGTGAGTTTAAGCGCAGTATATATATATAAAAATAGCAGTATAATATAAAAATATTGAGAAAATAATCAGATTTTCCATGAAAAAAGTAGGTAAAAGAGCAGAAAAAGTTATATGAAAAGAAGAAACTAGTAAAAATCACAGGAAAAAGTTGGTTAAAGATGAAAAACTTTCATAGTAGTTCAGGAAATGCGGGTTTAGCGCAGTGTATATATATATATATATAATATAAAAATATTGAGAAAATAATCAGATTTTTCCATGAAAAAAGTAGGTAAAAAAGCAGAAAAAGTTATATGAAAAGAAGAAACTAGTAAAAATCACAGGAAAAAGTCGGTTAAAGATCAAAAGCGTTCATAGTAGTTCAAAAAATGCGGGTTTAGCGCAGTATATATATATATATAATATAAAAATATTGAGAAAATAATCAGATTTTCCATGAAAAAAGTAGGTAAAAGAGCAGAAAAAGTTATATGAAAAGAATAAACTAGTAAAAATCACAGGAAGAAGTCGGTTAAAGATCAAAAACTTTCATAGTAGTTCAGAAAATGCGAGTTTAAGCGCAGTATATATATAAAAATAGCAGTATAATATAAAAATATTAAGAAAATAATCAGATTTTCCATGAAAAAAGTAGGTAAAAGAGCAGAAAAAGTTATATGAAAAGAAGAAACTAGTAAAAATCTAAGGAAAAAGTTGGTTAAAGATGAAAAACTTTCATAGTAGTTCAGGAAATGCGGGTTTAGCGCAGTGTATATATATATATATATAATATAAAAATATTGAGAAAATAATCAGATTTTCCATGAAAAAAGTAGGTAAAAGAGCAGAAAAAGTTATATGAAAAGAAGAAACTAGTAAAAATCACAGGAAAAAGTCGGTTAGAGATCAAAAACGTTCATAGTAGTTCAGGAAATGCGGGTTTCAGCGCAGTATGTATATATATATAATACAAAAATATTGAGAAAATTATCAGGTTTTCCATGAAAAAGGTAGGTAAAAGAGCAGAAAAAGTTATATGAAAAGAAGAAACTAGTAAAAATCACAGGAAAGAGTCGGTTAAAGATCAAAAACTTTCATAGTAGTTCAGGAAATGCGGGTTTCAGCGCAGTATATATATATATATATATATATATATATATATATATATATATATATATATATATATTATATAAAAATATTGAGAAAATAATCAGATTTTCCATGAAAAAAGTAGGTAAAAGAGCAGAAAAAGTTATATGAAAAGAAGAAACTAGTAAAAATCACAGGAAAAAGTTGGTTAAAGATGAAAAACTTTCATAGTAGTTCAGGAAATGCGGGTTTAGCGCAGTATATATATATATATATAATATAAAAATATTGAGAAAATAATCAGATTTTCCATGAAAAAAGTAGGTAAAAGAGCAGAAAAAGTTATATGAAAAGAAGAAACTAGTAAAAATCACAGGAAAAAGTCGGTTAAAGATCAAAAACTCTCATAGTAGTTCAGGAAATGCGGGTTTCAGCGCAGTATATATATAAAAATAGCAGTATAATATAAAAATATTGAGAAAATAATCAGATTTTCCATGAAAAAAGTAGGTAAAAGCAGAAAAAGTTATATGAAAAGAAGAAACTAGTAAAAATCACAGGAAAAAGTCGGTTAAAGATCAAAAACTTTCATAGTAGTTCAGGAAATGCGGGTTTCAGCGCAGTATATATATAAAAATAGCAGTATAATATAAAAATATTGAGAAAATAATCAGATTTTCCATGAAAAAAGTAGGTAAAAGAGCGGAAAAAGTTATATGAAAAGAAGAAACTAGTAAAAATCACAGGAAAAAGTTGGTTAAAGATCAAATCTTTCATAGTAGTTCAGGAAATGCGGGTTTAGCGCAGTATATACATATATATATAATATAAAAATATTGAGAAAATAATCAGATTTTCCATGAAAAAAGTAGGTAAAAGAGCAGAAAAAGTTATATGAAAAGAAGAAACTAGTAAAAATCACAGGAAAAAGTTGGTTAAAGATGAAAAACTTTCATAGTAGTTCAGGAAATGCGGGTTTAGCGCAGTATGTATATATATAATATAAAAATATTGAGAAAATAATCAGATTTTCCATGAAAAAAGTAGGTAAAAGAGCAGAAAAAGTTATATGAAAAGAAGAAACTAGTAAAAATCACAGAAAAAAGTCGGTTAAAGATCAAAAACTTTCATAGTAGTTCAGGAAATGCGGGTTTCAGCGCAGTATATATATATATATAATATAAAAATATTGAGAAAATAATCAGATTTTCCATGAAAAATGTAGGTAAAAGAGCAGAAAAAGTTATATGAAAAGAAGAAACTAGTAAAAATCACAGGAAAAAGTTGGTTAAAGATGAAAAACGTTCATAGTAGTTCAGGAAATGCGGGTTTAGCGCAGTATATATATATATATATAATATAAAAATATTGAGAAAATAATCAGATTTTCCATGAAAAAAGTAGGTAAAAGAGCAGAAAAAGTTATATGAAAAGAAGAAACTAGTAAAAATCACAGGAAAAAGTCGGTTAAAGATCAAAAACGTTCATAGTAGTTCAGGAAATGCGGGTTTAAGCGCAGTATATATATAAAAATAGCAGTATAATATAAAAATATTGAGAAAATAATCAGATTTTCCATGAAAAAAGTAGGTAAAAGAGCAGAAAAAGTTATATGAAAAGAAGAAACTAGTAAAAATCACAGGAAAAAGTCGGTTAAAGATCAAAAACGTTCATAGTAGTTCAGGAAATGCGGGTTTAAGCGCAGTATATATATAAAAATAGCAGTATAATATAAAAATATTGAGAAAATAATCAGATTTTCCATGAAAAAAGTAGGTAAAAGAGCAGAAAAAGTTATATGAAAAGAAGAAACTAGTAAAAATCACAGGAAAAAGTCGGTTAAAGATCAAAAACGTTTATAGTAGTTCAGGAAATGCGGGTTAAGCGCAGTATATATATATATATATAATATAAAAATATTGAGAAAATAATCAGATTTTCCATGAAAAAAGTAGGTAAAAGAGCAGAAAAAGTTATATGAAAAGAAGAAACTAGTAAGAATCACAGGAAAAAGTTGGTTAAAGATCAAAAACGTTCATAGTAGTTCAGGAAATGCGGGTTTAAGCGCAGTATATATATAAAAATAGCAGTATAATATAAAAATATTGAGAAAATAATCAGATTTTCCATGAAAAAAGTAGGTAAAAGAGCAGAAAAAGTTATATGAAAAGAAGAAACTAGTAAAAATCACAGGAAAAAGTCGGTTAAAGATCAAAAACTTTCATAGTAGTTCAGGAAATGCGGGTTTAAGCGCAGTATATATATAAAAATAGCAGTATAATATAAAAATATTGAGAAAATAATCAGATTTTCCATGAAAAAAATAGGTAAAAGAGCAGAAAAAGTTATATGAAAAGAAGAAACTAGTAAAAATCACAGGAAAAAGTTGGTTAAAGATGAAAAACTTTCATAGTAGTTCAGGAAATGCGGGTTTAGCGCAGTATATATATATATATAATACAAAAATATTGAGAAAATAATCAGATTTTCCATGAAAAAAGTAGGTAAAAGAGCAGAAAAAGTTATATGAAAAGAAGAAACTAGTAAAAATCACAGGAAAAAGTTGGTTAAAGATGAAAAACTTTCATAGTAGTTCAGGAAATGCGGGTTTAAGCGCAGTATATATATAAAAATAGCAGTATAATATAAAAATATTGAGAAAATAATCAGATTTTCCATGAAAAAAGTAGGTAAAAGAGCAGAAGAAGTTATGTGAAAAGATGAAACTAGTAAAAATCACAGGAAAAAGTCGGTTAAAGATCAAAAACTTTCATAGTAGTTTAGGAAATGCGGGTTTCAGCGCAGTATATATATATATATATATATATATAATATAAAAATATTGAGAAAATAATCAGATTTTCCATGAAAAAAGTAGGTAAAAGAGCAGAAAAAGTTATATGAAAAGAAGAAACTAGTAAAAATCACAGGAAAAAGTCGGTTAAAGATCAAAAACGTTCATAGTAGTTCAGGAAATGCGGGTTTAAGCGCAGTATATATATATAAAAATAGCAGTATAATATAAAATTATTGAGAAAATAATCAGATTTTCCATGAAAAAAGTAGGTAAAAGAGCAGAAAAAGTTATATGAAAAGAAGAAACTAGTAAAAATCACAGGAAAAAGTCGGTCAAAGATGAAAAACTTTCATAGTAGTTCAGGAAATGCGGGTTTAGCGCAGTATATATATATATATATAATATAAAAATATTGAGAAAATAGTCAGATTTTCCATGAAAAAATTA
>CAKAIZ010000078.1:0-7500 GCA_916610145.1 Eristalis arbustorum | reverse complement strand
GCAGACGTCACCGCTACCCAGGAGATGCGATGGGATGGGCCGGGCAAAAGGAAGATGAGAAACTGCGACATCTACTACGGTGATTGCTACAAAGAGGGAAGGCAGCGCTTATTTGGATGCGGATTCGTTGTTCGAGGCAGACTTAGGCAAAAAGTCTTAAGCTTTGATTATATCAGCGAGCGCCTCATAACAATCCGCATCAAGGCTAAATTCGGGAACATCAGCCTGATCTGCGCACACGCCCCGACGGAGGAGAAGGATGACGATAGCAAGGATGACTTCTATGATCTCCTAGAAAGAACATACGATCGATGCCCCAGCTATGACACCAAGATCGTTCTAGGAGATTTCAACGCACAGCTGGGCAAGGAAGAAATCTTTGCTAGAGTCATCGGAAAACACAGCCTGCACGACAACACATCCGGAAACGGACTCAGGCTGGTAGATTTCGCCTCGGGGCGTAACCTCTCTGTGATGAGCACGCGGTTCCCACACCTCAACATCCATAAGGGGACCTGGCGGTCTCCTGATCAATCAACCGTCAACCAGATTGATCACGTTGCGATCGACGTCAGACACTCCTCCAATATTCTCGATGTCCGCACGTTCCGAGGAGCCAACATCGACTCGGACCATTTCCTTGTTGTAGCCAAGGTAAGGATGAGGATATCGAGAGAAGTACGGAGTCGAGAAAGAACACTACGGTTTGACGTCGGAAAGCTACAATCGCAATCGACCGCTAGGAACTTTGCCGACCGAGTCTCCCTGAAACTCTCTGAAAGTTCGACGCTGCCTGCACATTCAATAGAAGAAGAATGGAAACGTTGTCAAAAAGCCATCAAAGAAGCTGCCACTGATGTGCTGGGTTTCACGACACCACCCAGAAGGAACCCATGGTTTGATGACGAGTGCAGGCAGGTACATGCAGCCAAGCAGGAGGCCTACAAGGCAACGCTGCATCGAACAACGAGAGCTTTTCGTGAGCTCTACGAACAGAAGAGAAGGGAAGAGCACCGGCTTCTCAGAAGAAAAAAGAAAGAGCATGAGAAGCGCGCGGTCGTGGAGATGGAGAGGTGTTACGACAGGAAGGAGGTCCGAAAGTTTTACCAAAAGGTAAAACAAGTATCAGGAAGATATAGACCTCGGACCGAAGCCTGCAGGGACGAAAATGGACAACTAGTAGTAGAATCGCAGTCGATGCTGAGAATTTGGAAAAATCATTTCTGTAGACTGTTAAACGGCGATGACGACACAAATTCCGCTGTCAGGCAGAATGTTTCACTCAATTTGGACGATGATGAACACGAATTCCGTCCCCCCGACTTAGACGAAGTCAAGAAAGCGATTTCTAGACTGAAGTCGAACAAAGCTGCTGGAGCGGACGGATTGTCCGCGGAACTGTTTAAGGCAGCAGGAGATGACCTGGTTGGGCGCATGCACCAGCTCATCTGTAAGATATGGTCGGAGGAAAGCATGCCCGATGAGTGGAATCTCAGCGTCGTTTGTCCGGTCCACAAGAAAGGAGACCCCTTTGACTGCGCCAACTATAGAGGGATCAGCCTCCTTAACATCGCTTATAAGATACTCTCTGCCGTTCTGTGTGAACGCCTGAAACCCTTTGTCAACAACCTGATAGGTCCTTATCAGTGCGGTTTCAGGCCAGGAAAGTCCACTATCGATCAAATTTTCACATTACGGCAGATCCTGGAAAAGACTCAAGAGATGCAGATCGACACCCACCACCTATTTGTCGATTTCAAGGCCGCATATGACAGCGTGCATAGAGACGAGCTATACAGCGCCATGTCTAGTTTTGACATTCCTGCCAAACTCGTCAGGTTGTGCAGGATGACGATGGAGAACTCTCGCTGCTCCATCAAGGTCGGTAACGAACTCACCGAGACCTTCAATGTCAAAAAAGGTTTTAGGCAAGGCGACACGCTGTCATGTGACTTCTTTAATATCATACTTGAGAAGATCGTGCGAAACTCAAACGTAAACACCCGAGGCACGATCTTCCAAAAGTCCGTTCAACTGCTTGCTTACGCGGACGACATTGACGTGATTGGACGAACACAGCGAGCCGTCAATGAGGCGTTTGCTAGTATTGAAGCGGAAGCGGCTAAAATGGGTCTAGCGGTAAACCAGGGCAAAACAAAGTACATGCTGTCATCACGGAAGGACGCACAACATCGACGTCTCGGACAGAGCATCATATTGGGCAGTAGAAACTTTGAGGTAGTCAAGGACTTCGTCTACCTAGGCTCCGGAGTAAATAGGGACAACAACACCAGTACCGAGATCAAGCGCAGAATTACTCTTGCCAATCGCTGTTTCTTTGGGCTCAAGAGGCAATTGAGTAACAGAGCCATCTCTCGAAACACCAAATTGAGCTTGTATAAAACCCTGATCATCCCAGTCCTGCTCTATGGCGCAGAGACATGGACGCTATTGAAAGCGGATGAAGAAGCTCTTGGTTGTTTTGAGAGAAAAGTTCTGCGTACGATCTTTGGTCCTGTTTGCGTTGATGGCGTTTGGAGGAGAAGGTTCAACCACGAACTATACGGGCTGTACAGCGGCATGCACCTAGTTAAGCGTCTTCGGATCCAACGCTTAAGATGGCTAGGTCATGTAGAGCGGATGGACACCACAGCTCCGGCCCGAAGAGTCTTCGACACCGAGCCATTGGGACAGCGCAACAGAGGACGTCCTCGCACTAGATGGCGCACACAAGTGGAAAAGGACCTCAACCAACTTGGTGTGCGCAACTGGAGGCAGCTGGCGAAAGATCGTGCTGGCTGGAGAGGCATGTTAGTTGAGGCCCAGGTCCACCCCGGACTGTAGCGCCAATCAAGAAGAAGAAGAATATAATATAAAAATATTGAGAAAATAATCAGATTTTCCATGAAAAAAGTAGGTAAAAGAGCAGAAAAAGTTATATGAAAAGAAGAAACTAGTAAAAATCACAGGAAAAAGTCGGTTAAAGATCAAAAACTTTCATAGTAGTTCAGGAAATGCGGGTTTCAGCGCAGTATATATATATATATATAATATAAAAATATTGAGAAAATAATCAGATTTTCCATGAAAAAAGTAGGTAAAAGAGCAGAAAAAGTTATATGAAAAGAAGAAACTAGTAAAAATCACAGGAAAAAGTCGGTTAAAGATCAAAAACGTTCATAGTAGTTCAGGAAATGCGGGTTTAAGCGCAGTATATATATAAAAATAGCAGTATAATATAAAAATATTGAGAAAATAATCAGATTTTCCATGAAAAAAGTAGGTATAAAGAGCAGAAAAAGTTATATGAAAAGAAGAAACTAGTAAAAATCACAGGAAAAAGTCGGTTAAAGATCAAAAACGTTCATAGTAGTTCAGGAAATGCGGGTTTAAGGCGCAGTATATATATAAAAATAGCAGTATAATATAAAAATATTGAGAAAATAATCAGATTTTCCATGAAAAAAGTAGGTAAAAGAGCAGAAAAAGTTATATGAAAAGAAGAAACTAGTAAGAATCACAGGAAAAAGTTGGTTAAAGATGAAAAACTTTCATAGTAGTTCAGGAAATGCGGGATTAGCGCAGTATATAAATATATATATAATATAAAAATATTGAGAAAATAATCAGATTTTCCATGAAAAAAGTAGGTAAAAGAGCAGAAAAAGTTATATGAAAAGAAGAAACTAGTAAAAATCACAGGAAAAAGTCGGTTAAAGATCAAAAACTTTCATAGTAGTTCAGGAAATGCGGGTTTAAGCGCAGTATATATATAAAAATAGCAGTATAATATAAAAATATTGAGAAAATAATCAGATTTTCCATGAGAAAAGTAGGTAAAAGAGCAGAAAAAGTTATATGAAAAGAAGAAACTAGTAAAAATCACAGGGAAGAAAGTCGGTTAATAGATCAAAAACTTTCATAGTAGTTCAGGAAATTCGGGTTTCAGAGCAGTATATATAAATATATATAATGTAAAAATATTAAGAAAATAATCAGATTTTCCATGAAAAAAGTAGGTAAAAGAGCAGAAAAAATTATATGAAAAGAAGAAACTAGTAAAAATCACAGGAAAAAGTCGGTTAAAGATCAAAAACTTTCATAGTAGTTCATCAAATGCGGGTTTAAGCGCAGTATATATATAAAAATAGCAGTATAATATACAAATATTGAGAAAATAATCAGATTTTCCATGAAAAAAGTAGGTAAAAGAGCAGAAAAAGTTATATGAAAAGAAGAAACTAGTAAGAATCACAGGAAAAAGTTGGTTAAAGATGAAAAACTTTCATAGTAGTTCAGGAAATGCGGGATTAGCGCAGTATATATATATATATAATATAAAAATATTGAGAAAATAATCAGATTTTCCATGAAAAAAGTAGGTAAAAGAGCAGAAAAAGTTATATGAAAAGAAGAAACTAGTAAAAATCACAGGAAAAA
Source organism: Eristalis arbustorum (assembly GCA_916610145.1). Taxonomy (NCBI): domain Eukaryota; kingdom Metazoa; phylum Arthropoda; class Insecta; order Diptera; family Syrphidae; genus Eristalis; species Eristalis arbustorum. The sequence goes on along the minus strand of CAKAIZ010000078.1, from coordinate 3,060 downwards.
GTCGGTTAAAGATCAAAAACTTTCATAGTAGTTCAGGAAATGCGGGTTTAAGCGCAGTATATATATAAAAATAGCAGTATAGTATAAAAATATTGAGAAAATAATCAGATTTTCCATGAGAAAAGTAGGTAAAAGACCAGAAAAAGTTATATGAAAAGAAGAAACTAGTAAAAATCACAGGAAAAAGTCGGTTAAAGATCAAAAACTTTCATAGTAGTTCAGGAAATTCGGGTTTCAGCGCAGTATATATAAATATATATAATGTAAAAATATTAAGAAAATAATCAGATTTTCCATGAAAAAAGTAGGTAAAAGAGCAGAAAAAATTATATGAAAAGAAGAAACTAGTAAAAATCACAGGAAAAAGTTGGTTAAAGATGAAAAACTTTCATAGTAGTTCAGGAAATTCGGGTTTAAGCGCAGTATATATATAAAAATAGCAGTATAATATAAAAATATTGAGAAAATAATCAGATTTTCCATGAAAAAAGTAGGTAAAAGAGCAGAAAAAGTTATATGAAAAGAAGAAACTAGTAAAAATCACAGGAAAAAGTTGGTTAAAGATGAAAAACTTTCATAGTAGTTCAGGAAATGCGGGTATAAGCGCAGTATATATATAAAAATAGCAGTATAATATAAAAATATTGAGAAAATAATCAGATTTTCCATGAAAAAAGTAGGTAAAAGAGCAGAAAAAGTTATATGAAAAGAAGAAACTAGTAAAAATCACAGGAAAAAGTTGGTTAAAGATGAAAAACTTTCATAGTAGTTCAGGAAATGCGGGCTTAGCGCAGTATATATATATATATATATAATATAAAAATATTGAGAAAATAATCAGATTTTCCATGAAAAAAGTAAGTAAAGAGCAGAAAAAGTTATATGAAAAGAAGAAACTAGTAAGAATCACAGGAAAAAGTCGGTTAAAGATCAAAAACTTTCATAGTAGTTCAGGAAATGCGGGTTTCAGCGCAGTATATATATGTATATATAATATAAAAATATTGAGAAAATAATCAGATTTTCCATGAAAAAAGTAGGTAAAAGAGCAGAAAAAGTTATATGAAAAGAAGAAACTAGTAAAAATCACAGGAAAAAGTCGGTTAAAGATCAAAAACCTTCATAGTAGTTCATCAAATGCGGGTTTAAGCGCAGTATATATATATAAAAATAGCAGTATAATATACAAATATTGAGAAAATAATCAGATTTTCCATGAAAAAAGTAGGTAAAAGAGCAGAAAAAGTTATATGAAAAGAAGAAACTAGTAAAAATCACAGGAAAAAGTTGGTTAAAGATGAACAACTTTCATAGTAGTTCAGGAAATGCGGGCTTAGCGAAGTATATATATATATATATATAATATAAAAATATTGAGAAAATAATCAGATTTTCCATGAAAAAAGTAAGTAAAAGAGCAGAAAAAGTTATATGAAAAGAAGAAACTAGTAAAAATCACAGGAAAAAGTCGGTTAAAGATCAAAAACTTTCATAGTAGTTCAGGAAATGCGGGTTTCAGCGCAGTATATATATGTATATATAATATAAAAATATTGAGAAAATAATCAGATTTTCCATGAAAAAAAGTAGGTAAAAGAGCAGAAAAAGTTATATGAAAAGAAGAAACTAGTAAAAATCACAGGAAAAAGTCGGTTAAAGATCAAAAACGTTCATAGTAGTTCAGGAAATGCGGGTTTAAGCGCAGTATATATATAAAAATAGCAGTATAATATAAAAATATTGAGAAAATAATCAGATTTTCCATGAAAAAAGTAGGTAAAAGAGCAGAAAAAGTTATATGAAAAGAAGAAACTAGTAAAAATCACAGGAAAAAGTCGGTTAAAGATCAAAAACTTTCATAGTAAGTTCAGGAAACGCGGGTTTAGGCGCAGTATATATATAAAAATAGCAGTATAATATAAAAATATTGAGAAAATAATCAGATTTTCCATGAAAAAAGTAGGTAAAAGAGGAGAAAAAGTTATATGAAAAAAAGAAACTAGTAAAATCAACAGGAAAAAAGTCGGTTAAAGATCAAAACTTTCATAGTAGTTCAGGAAATGCGGGTTTCAGCGCAGTATGTATATATATATATAATATAAAAATATTGAGAAAATAATCAGATTTTCCATGAAAAAAGTAGGTAAAAGAGCAGTATAATATAAAAATATTGAGAAAATAATCAGATTTTCCATGAAAAAGTAGGTAAAAGAGCAGAAAAAGTTATATGAAAAGAAGAAACTAGTAAAAATCACAGGAAAGAGTTGGTTAAAAATGAAAAACTTTCATAGTAGTTCAGGAAATGCGGGTTTAAGCGCAGTATATATATAAAAATAGCAGTATAATATAAAAATATTGAGAAAATAATCAGATTTTCCATGAAAACAGTAGGTAAAAGAGCAGAAAAAGTTATATAAAAAGAAGAAACTAGTAAAAATCACAGGAAAAGTCGGTTAAAGATCAAAAACTTTCGTAGTAGTTCAGGAAATGCGGGTTTCAGCGCAGTATATATATATATATATATATAATATAAAAATATTGAGAAAATAATCAGATTTTCCATGAAAAAAAGTAGGTAAAAGAGCAGAAAAAGTTATATGAAAAGAAGAAACTAGTAAAAATCACAGGAAAAAGTCGGTTAAAGATCAAAAACTTTCATAGTAGTTCAGGAAATGCGGGTTTCAGCGCAGTATATATATATATATATAATATAAAAATATTGAGAAAATAATCAGATTTTCCATGAAAAAAGTAGGTAAAAGAGCAGAAAAAGTTATATGAAAAGAAGAAACTAGTAAAAATCACAGGAAAAAGTCGGTTAAAGATCAAAAACGTTCATAGTAGTTCAGGAAATGCGGGTTTAAGCGCAGTATATATATAAAAATAGCAGTATAATATAAAAATATTGAGAAAATAATTCAGATTTTCCATGAAAAAAGTAGGTAAAAGAGCAGAAAAAGTTATATGAAAAGAAGAAACTAGTAAAATCACAGGAAAAGTCGGTTAAAGATCAAAAACGTTCATAGTAGTTCAGGAAATGCGGGTTTAAGCGCAGTATAT